>JARYGA010036106.1:0-38982 GCA_030545235.1 Helianthus tuberosus
AATTCTTCCGCGAGTCCGTACAAAAATGGTTTTATGACCGTCGACTGCAGGGCATGCAGTGTCGCAACCCCCGATCCCTGATTCCAGGGAACGGGCGGCCGCGATCCACTTTCGGTGGTATCGTGATATTTATCTAATTTGGCAGCGGAATTTTCATCAGGACCGTAGTTAGGAAATATTTATCAGAGTAAAACCACCATTTTTGATATTAATAATCACATGGGTAAAACCCAAGTTTCCTTATTACAATACATTCATAGGGATAAACCCTATTTTATTGAATTTAAAACATCATCTTTTAGGTAACTTTTATAGCCACATTTTTCCCAAGCCTTCAGTGCTCTCCAGCTGGCTTTTTACTAATTGGCTGTCACATTTTGTTACCTGAAACATGTTTTAAAAACATTTGTCAGCGGGAAATACTGGTGAGTGAATCCCAGTTTAATCAAGAAACATTTTATTAATTAAAACAGTATTGAGAGCGATCACATTGTTTATTTCTACACAATTACTCATTCAGTACTGTCAATCCTGACTTGTGGGTCATATTACTCATTGGCTAACTCGTTGTCCAATGGTAACGTCCTGTCATCCCCGACTTACTACTCACAAGGTAGTAAATTTTGTATACAAAACCCCAACATACCGGCAGTAATTGAAGAATTACAAAGACTCAATCACCGCTTAGTCACACTGTAAAACAATTAAGGTTTTGTAAAATATTACAAAAAGAATAACAAAAAGAGGATAAACTCACAAAAAGGTTTACACAAAAAGAAGGATTACTCACATTGCTATCTTAGACTTTGCGTAAGGATTTCCTGGGAATAATCTATAATTTATACAAATGTACATTGGTTAGTATCATAACCCTTTGAAAATATTAATGATACCCTCCTCGAGACGGCATTCCAACAACTACGTCGGGCAGAACCACGACAGTTGTTATGGAATCCTAAATCAATCGGGCAGCGTAACTATTATGAAACTAGGGTTATAATACTTACAACGGAGCAGAACCTCGCTAATTAGGGGTATAATACCTGACTATAATGCCTCTAATTCAGAAAGTGAGATTGAGAATTGAGAAATGAACGAACTGAAATGAGATCCGAGGCCTCCTTTATATAGTTGCTGATATTGACTCTCAGGCGGCCCGCGTAAGGTAAGGCGAAGCCTTACGCGGCTCGCGTCAACGCCCGGTCAACATGTAGCTTGTCCCGGTCACGATCTAGACCCGCCACGATGTCGACACGTGTCAGCTCAGGATGTCTCCGCGTTTGATGATCTCTCGCGGCCCGCGTCAATGTAAGCTTAAGCTTACGCGGCCCGCTTGAACTAAAGAAATCAGCGGAGTCAGGTTCCAGACTTGATACCGCCCGCGTAAGCTTGAGGTGAGGTCCTACGCGGCCCGCCTCAGCTTAATTTTTATTGTTTTTATTTTATATTATATGTTATAACATAATACGGGTTCGGTTTTCACATACGGGGTGTATTTAAAGACATATTGGGACTTTTTACAATATACTAAGGCGCCAGAAATATTATGAGAGTGTTGGTTTTACCAAGGGTTGTTACATTCTCCCCACCTTGTTTTAGAGCTTGTCCTCGAGATATATTGAAACAAATGCGAATATTTCCTTTGCATTTCTGATTCAAGCTCCCATGTGTACTCAGGTCCTCTTTTGGAGTCCCACTTCACTTTGACCAGAACTAATCTCTTATGCTTGAGATTCTTGACTTTCCTATCTTCAATCTGTAGAGGTCTTTCTACAAACTTGAGTTGTTCATTTACCTCTATATCCTTTAGAGGTACTATCAGTGATTCATCAGCTAAACACTTTTTGAGATTAGATACATGAAACACGTCATGTATACCTGCCATTTCCTCTGGCAGTTGTAGCTGATAGGCTACAGGTCCTATTCTTTTAATAATCTCAAAGGGTCCAATATACCTGGGACTTAGCTTTCCTCTTTTGATGAATCTTACTACTCCTTTCCAAGGAGAGACTTTTAATAATACTTTATCTCCTACTTGAAATTCCAATGGCTTGCGTCGGTTATCGGCATAGCTCTTTTGTCGATCACGTGCGGCTTTCAGTCGTTCCTTGACTTGAATAATCTTGTCGGTTGTTTCCTGTACTATCTCAGGTCCAGATAGTTGCTTTTCCCCAATTTCTGCCCAACAGACTAGGGTTCGACACTTTCGTCCATAAAGTGCTTCGAATGGTGCAGCATTGATACTTGTGTGATAACTATTATTATAAGAAAATTCTATTAAAGGTAAGTGATCATCCCAATTACTTCCGAAGTCAATTACACAAGCTCTAAGCATGTCCTCCATTGTTTGAATTGTCCTTTCGCTTTGTCCGTCCGTTTGAGGATGATAAGCTGTGCTCAATTTTAACTTGGTTCCCATTGCCTTTTGGAAACTTGACCAAAAATGAGAGGTAAATCGGTTATCCCTATCAGAAACAATTGATAAAGGAATGCCATGTAAAGAAACAATTTCATTTACGTACAACTTAGCTAACTGTTCCATACTGAAAGTTTCTTTCATTGGTAGAAAATGAGCTGACTTGGTTAGCCTATCTACAATCACCCAGATTGTATTATTTCCTTTCTTTAACAAAATCCATTGTTATCAATTCCCATTTCCACATTGGCATTTCAAATTGCTGTAACAAACCTGAGGGTTTCTGATGTTCAGCTTTAACTTGTGAGTAAGTTAAACATTTAGAAACATAGGCTGCTATATCCTTTTTCATTCCTATCCACCATAAATTTTTCCTTAAATCCTGGTACATTTTATCACTTCCTGGATGCATCGTATATTTAGACTTATGGGCCTCTTCTAGTATACGATGACGTAGGTTTCCTAATTTAGGTATCCACATTCTCTTTTCATGGAATCTCCAAATTCCATCTGTTCCTTGTTCTAATTCCTTAATCATACCTTTCAACTTTTCAGTATCTTCCTTGATTACTGCTTCTTGTGCTTCTCTTATTTGATTATTTAAATCTACTTGTAGATTTAATTTAAGAGAACGTACCCTTTTTGGCTTTTCATGATACTTTCGGCTTAAAGCATCTGCCACTACATTTGCTTTTCCTTCATGATACTGGATATCACAATCATAATCACTAAGAAATTCCATCCAACGTCTTTGTCTCATATTCAATTCCTTTTGCCCAAAAACACACCTTAAACTTTTGTGATCAGTGAATATGGTAAACTTACTACCATAAAGGTAATGTCTCCAAATCTTAAGGGAAAAAATTATAGCTCCTAATTCTAAATCATGGGTTGAATAATTCTCTTCATGATTCTTAAGTTGTCTAGATGCGTAGGCTATAACCTTCTGTCGTTGCATCAATACACATCCATAACCTAATTTAGAAGCGTTACAATAAATAACAAAATCTTCAGTTCCTTCTGGTAACGCTAGTATGGCTGTGTTAGTTAATCTTTTCTTAAGGATTCTAAAGGCTTCTTCTTGTTTTGGTCCCCATTCAAACTTAACAGATTTACAGGTTAACTTAGTTAAAGGAATGACTATTCTAGAGAAATCTTTAATAAATCTTCTATAATAACCGGCCAATCCTAAGAAACTTCTAACCTCGGTTGGTGACTCAGGGGTTTTCCATTTAGTAATAGCCTCGATCTTTGTTGGATCCACATGAATTCCTTCATGATTGACTAAATGTCCGAGAAATTGTACCTGTTCTAACCAAAACTCGCACTTAGAAAATTTTGCGTAGAGCTTTTCTTTTCTTAATAAACTTAAAAGTGCGTGCAAATGCTTTGCATGATCCTCTTTATTCTTAGAGTAAATCAGAATATCATCTATAAATACAATTATGAATTTATCCAAATACGGCTTACATATTCGGTTCATCATGTCCATAAATGCAGCTGGGGCATTGGTTAAACCAAATGGCATGACAGTAAATTCATAATGACCATACCTTGTTCTGAATGTGGTTTTAGGAATATCCTCTTCCTGTACCTTTAATTGATGATATCCTGACCTTAAATCGATTTTTGAGAAAAATCGAGCTCCTTGCAATTGATCAAACAGATCATCGATTCTCGGTAATGGGTACCGATTCTTAATCGTGACTTTGTTCAATTCACGGTAGTCAATGCACATACGCATTGATCCGTCCTTCTTTTTAACAAACAGTATTGGCGCTCCCCATGGCGACGAACTGCGTTGTATAAATCTTTTCTCCAACAATTCATCTAATTGTTTCTTTAGCTCCTGCATTTCGGCGGGTGCCAAAGGATAAGGTGCTTTGGCAATTGGTGCTGTTCCTGGTAGCAGGTGAATTCTGAATTCAACTTCTCTGTCTGGCGGTAGTCCTGGTAATTCTTCTGGAAAGATATCTGAAAACTGAGACACTACTGGGATGTCCTTTAGTTCTTTTCCTTTAGTGTTAGTGATTATAGAAATCAAATACACTATAGAACCTTTTCTTATAGAACTTGCAGTTTTCATCACAGAGATGAATTTTGTAGATCTAGATGGCTTATTTCATTTAATTGTGATCGTTTTACCTTTTGTTGAATTTACTTGAATTGACTTTTGATCACATAAAATACTGGCTTTATTGGCTATAACCAATCCATTCCTAAAACAACATCAAATCCTGCCAGATTCATGGGATATAGATTTGCTATAAATTTCTGATTTAAAATTTCTATTCTTGCTCCCTGCAAGATTTCAGAAATCCTAACAGTTTCTCCATTAGCTGTCTCTACTAAGCATTCTAGTGGTAGTTTAGTTAATGATTGATTTAGAAATTTGCAAAATGATGTATTAATAAAACTTTGGTTTGCACCAGAGTCAAATAATACTTTAGCAAAGACATCATTAACTAAAAACGTACCAGCTGTTATGGGTCATTTTCTAAGCATACATATCTTGACCAATATCCTGCTTTTATTGTTTATTTGTGACCAGGATGCTGGACGAGGATATTGCTAACATCTTGGGCGATATCCTGAGGATTGATCGAATTAATCACGTGCAGGTTAAAGACTGGGACTTGCCAACGGTCAAATGGACTTCATCTCCTCAAGACTCGGGCGTATTTGTTATGGGAGAGACGTTGAACCCGAAAGACTTGGTCTACAACGTTCGACTGAGGAATATTCGCTGGATCCCGGTTATTTAGGATAGTTTGTTACATTTGTTTTACTATAAATAGATGGGGGCGGATCAGATTAAGGCACAACGCAACTTTCACACACTCTCAAACACTTTTGCTTTCTAACTTTCAACATTCACTACACACAAACACTTGTAATCGAATTACATTGTAACACCTAGTTGATCCGCACCACATCCTGCACTGTATCCTGATATTTGAAGCAATAGAAGAACAAGGCAGCTGCGATTGTCAGCTCCCGAGGTTTTGTGCCGGCGATCTAGATTGATCAAGGGCTTTCCTCGTACATCACGTGTCAACCTTTACTTTTCTGCTCATTGTTTGATCATAGATACAGCTCTATATCTTGAGCCGTATCCTGAAACTGTTTTTATAACTAACTTGGTTAACATATTTCCCACACATAATTTTAGCACACTACCTCACTTAACTAATTTGTTCACTAAATTGCTTCGGTAATTTTTGACCAAAACAATTTGGCGCCCACCGTGGGGCAAGTGGTGCTACTTTTACTAAAAATCTTTGTGAAGTCGTTAATCGGTTTTCTATTTTCAAAACTTTTTGCCACATTGTTTACAATGGCCTCAAGATCAAACATGAGCTCCTCCACTATGTCTGCTGCAACCTCTGCTACTACCGGTTCGGTGCTTCCACCGCCTCCTCCAAGGATGCCATTTTCTTCACAACCTCAAGATGTTATCCCTACTCGGAGTGTTCAGGGATCTGCTCCCGTTATAGCCTCTAATGATGAAATTCTAACTTTATTTGGAAGTGTGCAGGAACAAATGAGGCAGCAACAGGAAACTAACCAAATGCTGTTAAGAGATATACAACTCTTAAAAGCTAGCTCGAGTAAACCTGCTGAAGAAACTGTCACTCCTATACAGCCCAGGGCTTTGAACTTCAGTTCCGCAGTTTACACTGAGGATAACAGGGGGAATATCGTCCCAAGCCATTCTCAGAATCATACCCCTGAGATACCCTCCTCGGTCAGGATGTCGATTGTGAGGAGTTCAGGATATGCTTCAGGATATGGCCAAAATCCTCAGACCAGTAATGTGTCAAATAATAATATTCTTGCTACTAACAATAATGGCTCTTTGCAGGATGCAGGTATGACGTCAACATTTACCAGGGAGCTCCAGAAATTGAAGGACATGATATCCAGTGTACCTGGAGTGGTCCAGCCAATTCCGGAAGTATCCCAAGACAGCCACAGGATATCCCGCTTTGCATATCCTATCCGTGATGCTGAAATCCCAAAAAGATTTCAGACTCCCAACATGAAGCTGTATGATGGGACTACGGATCCTGAAGAGCATATTTCCCAGTATAGGGAAAGAATGGAGATTAACCCTATCTCTCCGGAGCTCAAGGAAGCATGCTTGTGCAAGGGTTTTGGATCTATCCTGACAGGATCTGCCTTAAAATGGCTATTAAATGTTCCTCCTCACTCAATTACTTCTTTTGCTAATTTGGTTAATTTATTTAATAGTCAATTTTCTTGCAGCCGGAGTTTTGAGAAACTAACCCGTGATCTTTACAGGATAACTCAAGGGCCTCAGGAATCCTTGATGGATTATATGAACAAATTCAGTCGAGAATCCTTGGATATCCCACATCTTGATGTCGCAACAGCTGTGCAAGCTTTTAAGATGGGGTTACAAAAGGATTCTCAGTTTTATCAGGATCTTGTAATGAATCCCTGCAGGAATCTCGACGAAGCTCGTAACAGGGCTTTAAGATATATCAGTTTGGAAGATGACAAGAAGATGCAGGAGAGGATAAATTCTACCTCAACCTATGAATCAACTAATAGGAAATCAGAATCCTCATATAAGCCATATCGCTCCAAGCCATATGGCAGAAATGATAACAAGAAAGTGAACGCTGTTGAAAACGAGGATCCCGAAGAATATCCTGACTTATCTGAATACTGCTTTTCTGTTAATATACCTGAGTTAATGTATGCTATGCAGGGTTTAGGGGACAAATCTAGGTGGCCTCGAAAGAACCAGCAGAAAGCTGATTGGAAGGATAAATCCAAATGGTGTGCCTTCCATGAAGACTTCGGACATATGACCAAGGATTTCATTGCTTTAAGGAAAGAAATAAGTTACCTGTTAAGCAAAGGGTATCTGAAGGACTTGCTGGGAAGAAAGAAGAATAAAGGGCAGGATCCCGAGAAGGATCCTGAACGAGCAGCATCACCCCCAGCAGATGCCAAGATAATTAACTTTATTTCAGGAGGATCCGACATTTGTGGGACTTCGTATTCGGCGGCTAAGAGACATGCAAAGGAAGCCAAGAGTGAAAGGGGAGACAAACCAGTCAGGATGACTACCCTCACAACTGATAAAGTGATCACTTTCGATAGTGATGACAGGGATACTGTTCAGGATCCTCACCATGATGCTTTGGTAATAACATTATATGTGGCTAACCATTTTGTACGCAGGATATTGGTGGACAACGGTAGTTCTGTCAATATAATTCAGCTGGAAACATTGAAAAGGATGAATGTATCTCCGATGGACATTACTTCGAAGTCCACTGTGCTCGTTGGTTTCAGTGGTGAAGCTAGAAATACTGTAGGAGAGATAAAATTACCAGTATACGTTGAAGGGGTCAACTCAATACAACGCTTCTGTGTGATGGACTCCTTATCCTGCTATAACATCATACTAGGCAGGCCATGGATCCATGACATGAAGGTTGTGCCTTCGACTTACCACCAATGCATCAAGATTCCAACCCATTGGGGGGTCATCAAAGTTGATAGTGATCAGCAGGAGGCGAAGGAATGCTACACATCCTCAATGAAATCCTCGACCAAGCCTAATCCAGCATAGCAATTAAAGATGCGGGCCCGGGATACCTTGGAAGCTTCGGAGCAGGATGTGAAGAAAGTTATCCTGGATCAGGATAATCCTGATATCTCGGTGCTCGTAGGAACCAATATCCCCCAGGATATTGAAAAACAATTGACTGAATTTTTGAAGTGCAGGATGTCAACGTTTGCATGGAGGCATGAGGATATGACAGGTATATCAAAAGACATTATTACTCACAAGCTTGGAATTGACAGGTCGTTCAAGCCTGTTCAGCAAAAAAGAAGGAAGTTTGCTCCTGAGCGGAATATAATCATCCAAGAGGAAGTTGAAAGATTGTTAAAGTCCAAAATGATCAGAGAAGTCAAGTTCCCAAGATGGTTGGCGAATGTGGTCGTAGTGCAGAAGAAAAATGGGAAATGGAGAGTCTGTGTAGATTACACAGACTTGAATAAGGCTTGTCCTAAAGACCCATTCCCCCTTCCTCACATCGATGCAATGGTGGATGCTATTGCTGGGCATGAAATGTTAACGTTCATGGACGCATCCTCAGGATTTCAGCAGATTCAAATGGAGCCTTCGGACCAGGAGGATACTACTTTCATGACACCAACAGGTATATATTGCTATATTGCTATGCCTTTCGGTTTGAAAAATGCAGGTGCAACATACCAGAGATTAGTGAACATGATGTTCAAAGATAAGCTGGGGGGCACCATGGAGGTATATATTGACGATATGGTGGTGAAATCTAAAAAGGCTGAGGATCACCTCCAGGATATCAAGGGAGCATTTGATATCCTGGATCAGTATAACATGAAGCTGAATCCTGCTAAGTGCCATTTCGGAGTGGGGGCAGGAAAGTTTCTAGGATATATGGTGATGAAAAGGGGGATAGAGGCAAGCCCGGAGCAGATTAAAGCTATCCTGGATATAAAATCACCCTCGAATATGAAGGACGTTCAACGGTTAACAGGCCGAGTAGCAGCTTTGAACAGATTTATTTCAAGATCCTCGGAAAAATGCAAGGAATTCTATGATATCCTCAAGAAGAATGAGAAATTTGAATGGGGAGCAAAGCATGAAGCAGCCTTGCAGGATTTGAAGCGATATCTCTCAACTGCACCTCTATTGATGAAGCCTGAAAATGGTGAACCACTATCCCTATTGTTTTGGTCAAAAATCAGATGAGGATAATGCAACCAAACTCTTTGTTACGGGGTATGATGCTTGAATTGGTTAACAACAATGAGGATCACTATGAAATGAATTGCACAGGGGACACAAAGATTTATACGAGGAAAAAGCCCTTGATCAATGTATGATCTCCGGCATAAAAAACCTCGGGTGATGGAAACTACCAATCACCAACTCAAATTAGACAATAATTCTTTTACAACTTCGGATGATAGCGAGCTAAATACAAGGATCACTATAGTGTATCGTGTAGAAATGTATGAAAAAATGCTAAGTGTTTTGCCGAGAGCTGGTGAGTGCAGTTGTACGAGTGTGTGTAGCCAAAAAATAGCCAAGTGTTGTCTAATTAGCTCGCTACCCCTTTTAAATTCAGTAAAATATCTAAATAACTAACTATCCGCAATTCATGCCTTCTCCCCACGATCTCCATAACGTTCACCATGGTCAAGCACGTGCGGAATAAGCGTGGAATATTCTTCAGGAACGTTACCAAGACTAAGTCCAAGTTGGTATTCCTTTAAAACAACATCGAATTCAAAGCAGACAATCATTAGTATAAGGATCCTTAGGATTATCCATGATCCTGAAGCACTTCTGAGGATCACTAACTGACACAGAAGTAAGGATCACCAAACAGGATAACAATTGAGGATCACGGGTCATTCAAAAATCCTCCCCTAACAATTGCCCCCAAAATATAAAGAGTAATATTGTAAATAAATGAGTTGTATTTTGTTGATCTTATCCGCAACAAAGTAACGGATAACTAGCCGTTGAAGACGGACTAGCCGTTGCAAACCTGACGTCACTGAAGTGACAATCCTGCAAATCATCATTATAAATAGGAGTTAGAGATAGGATCAATTTGCATTTAAATCCGAGAGAAACTCCCTTTAAATTCTCAGCCGAAGATCAATCAGGTATCTCTTTTCCTATTTCTCCTTCTCTTACTCTGTTTTTCTTTCTTTACCAACATCGCGTTAAGAATGATGCTCCGGTCCTCCCCCGCCAAGGATCACCAGAAGGATAGCCCCTTGAAGATTCAAGGGATCATCAAAGACTCAGTGAATGAGAGGTGTTGCTTTTCCGATCCGCAAATAGATAAGATCCGGCACTGCTTTCCGGCGAACACCTTTTTCAAACCCTTCGATCCCACTGTTCTGAGCGACTACACTTCTGATACATGGGTTGCCTTTCCGGTTACCCCATTCACCATAGGATACACCTATCCTTTCCCAGCTTTTACCCAATCCTTTTTCTCCCTTACCGGCATCTCCTACATCCAAGCTATGCCGATGATCTGGAGGGTCCTATATACCCTTGATAGGATCATAGAGCAGGAAGGGATTGATTTAGGAATGTCAGAACTGGCAGAGATGTATGATCTTACGACGTTTGGATCCCACCGATATCTGTTTAAGCGAAAACCCGCCGAAGAACATCCCATTTTTAAAGCCACCAAGAACGATACAAACTGGAAACGACGCTTTTTCTTTGTCAGAAGGGATACCATTCCAAACGGAAAGGATCTACCAAGGAAGTGGTCCACCCATGGTAGGACAGAGGATCCTGAGAAGGATCACCAGGTAGTCTTGTTTTTGTATAAGGATCACTAACACCCTTTTGTTTTATGTTATACAGCTATCTCTGTTTCGCACCTCATACCATCACCTACCACCAAGGAAAAGCTTGCTGCTTTTAGAAGGCTTGAACCTGTAACCAGATCATTCAAGACAGACACCCATGATTCACAAGAAATATCCTCAGGTTCTATCACCATGTCAAGTAAGTATCCTTCTTTTTATATAGTTAAAGATTGAAATAAATAGTTAAATAGAAACAGGATAAGGATACTTATCTTGCTTTGAATGTGTAGGTGCCGGAAAAGCTTCCAAGCCTGCCTCCCAATTCAACATGGCCGACCTTGACACTGTCCGATCCAGAAAGAAGAAGGCCATTGCCAGCCCTAGTGTCTCCATCCCCAAGGCAACCACTAAAGGAAGGGGTGGCAAGAAGAGGAAAAACTCTGAGATAGAGGACCTACAAGGCCTGCCACTGATCCGCCACCAGTTCCTTGAATACTTCAATGACGTGAGGATCACCAATTCTGCCTAGGTATCCTACTTATCTGAGGATCACCTGATCTTGAACTGCTTTGTCTCTTTTGCAGAAATTTGCTGAGATTGAAGACTACGTGGGGAGCGTTGAGGAGCTGGATAAGAAGATTGCTGACCTCCAACAAGTTGCAGTGCTCAAGGATCTTAAGATTGCTGATCTCGAAAAAGCCCTTCAAGACGCCAAGACTAAGACAGCTAAAATCTTGATCGACATCGACTACGAGAAGCATGATCTCATAGAAGGTGCAAAGGTCTCCGCTGCCATCACAATGTACAAGACAAAACTGAAGATGGCCGAGGAGGCTCAAGATCCTGACTTCGACTGAAGCAGCTAGGATGTTGAGGGTTGGAAGGCGAGGTTAGCTGATCTGGAAGATGACGAGGAGGCTGAGGAGGTTTTGGCGATCGAGGCTAGAAGCAGTGGAAAGGATCAGGTGAAGGATACCGAAGCTGGAGGGGATGAAGATGCAGCGAAGGTGTAGGCTGCATGATTGGGCGATGATGGACATTCTTAGACATAGCCGGAGCCCAATTTTTTAAATTCGGCAGTAGTTTGTTTTGTGGTTGTGTTGTTTTAAAACAATGATGGTCTGTATTTGAACAATAGTTTAAGGATTAAGGATCTAGGATCCTTTGAACAATAGGTAGGATTACAAATGGTGGAGGGATCCTCTGTTTGGGGGATGAAGCCATTGTGATCCTACCTCCTTTTGATTTCCTGCACTTGCTGTAACCGCATTAACAATGGACACCCGTTGCCAACCCATGTGGACGAGCCACGTTTTGCTGGTAGAAACGTGGGTTGGCAATTTTGACAACCTTCGACGGTTAAACCTTTGTTAATAAAATAACTTTAATCTTTCTTGGCTTATCTTGTGTTATTATCCTTGTTTGTCCTTTTAATTTTCAATTGTTTTGATGTACACTTCTCTGAATAAGAAAAGTTGAACAAATTAGACAAAAAGTTTAGGATATGATCCAGGATCAAATATCCTATAGTTGAAAAATTCCAAAAAGTAGTATATTTTAAGGATCATGAGTTCAGTTGTCAAAGTATTAGGGTTATTCAAATAATCAATGAATAAAATCAAAATGGTTAAGGATCATACCTGAGGATCCAAGTTAGGATGCTAACCCTTAATACTATAACCAGGATAACCATAGGACAAACCTTAGTAAGAGGTAAGGATCAAGGATCCTTGGTTGTTTAACTTCGAAGACCTGAAATAGAACATAACTTGGGACTAAGCCATTATAAGATAAAAGTTAGCAACTGGGGACAACCCCAAAGGATAACTGGGGACAAGCCCAAAGATAACTGGGGACAAGCCCAAGGATAACTGGGGACAAGCCCAAGGATCGTGTGTGAACTGGAGTATGGCCCTAACTGGCGACTATCCAAACTTAGTGGCATGAAAATGCCAAAACCTTAGCTAACGTGTAAACGTTAGAAACCTTAAGAACGGATGTATGGTACGTCTACCATTATACGTAGGATCCTAAGTATAGCCAGTACAATGGAATTATCAGCCCCTAAAACGAGTACTGGTCCCACTGCCATGAACTATACTAGGATCATCGTGCGCTACTGGCGGAACTGGGGTCAAACCCAAGTAACTGGTTGCTTTTGTGGATAATCATCCTTTTGCTAAGAGTACCTGAACCTTCAAAACTTAAAATCATGTGAAATCGGGATAAAGGATGCAGGATCCTTATCCTTATGTGAGAAAGTAAGGAAATGAAATAGTTTAAGATTAGAATGTTACCAAAATGAGGATCATCTGTGCTTTAAGGATCCTTTAAGGATATTTATCACGTGAGGATCATGGATCCTTATCACATGAAGTACTTCTTCAAATGGACAACATTCCAGGCTCTAGGTAGCAAATCACCTTCCATTGTTAGCAATCGATATGCCCCCTTTCTGAAATGCTTTCCTTAGTACCATATCACCAACTTGGAATTTCCTGATCCTGACATTTTTGTTGTAGGATCCAGCCATTCTTTGCTGGTAACTGGCCATCCTTATCCTTGCCAAATCTCTAATTTCTTCTATAGTATCCAGGTCTTGAACCAAGTTCTCATCGTTTTCCTCAGGATCACGAATACTTGTTCTAGCAGTTGGAACCACCATTTCTGTAGGGATCACTGATTCTGCCCCAAATACCAAAGAGAATGGAGTTTGGCCTGTAGCATTCTTAGTGTTTTGGTCAGAAAATCTGATGAGGATATTGCAACCAAACTCTTTGTTTAGGGGAATGATGCTTTAAATATGTAACAGCGATGAGGATCACTTCAATGTAAAATGCACAAACAACACAAGGATTTATACGGGGAAAAAGCCCTTGATCAAGAGTTGATCTCCGGCACAAAAAACCCCGGGTGATGGAAACTACCGATCACCAAGCTAAAATAAATGGTTAAATGTTTACAACTTCGGATAGTAACGAGCTAGGTACAAGGATCACTACGGTGAAATGTGTAAAAAGTGTATGAAATTGCTAAGTGATTGAACGAGAGCTTGTATGAGCGTTTGTACGAGTGTGTGTAACTGAAAAATGGCTAAGTGTGTTCTACTAGCTCGTTACTCCATTTTTAAAATAAAAAAAACCACCTAAACTAACTATCCGACTTTCGTGCCAAGCCTCCACGTTCTCCATAACGTCTACTTTCGGTCAGGCACGTGCAGAATAGTTCAGGAATATTCTCCAGGAATGTCGCTTAGACTTGGTCAAGCTCAATATATCTGCGAAATGCTACAAAACATAAGTAAACAACCGTCAGTACGAGGATCCTTAAAGTGATCCATGATCCTAATCCTGAAGCTCTTCTGAGGATCACCACCTGTCACAGAAGTAAGGATCACTAGTTAGGATAACGAATAAGGATCACTAATTGTTAGAAAATCCTCCCCTAACAATTGCCCCCAAAATATAAGGAGTGAAATTGTAAAATTAGCGAGTTATGTTTTCTTGATCTTATCCGTAACAAACTAACGGATATATAGCCGTTAAAATAGAACTAGCCGTTGCGATGATGATGTCACGGAAGTGACAATCCTGCAGAATCATAATTATAAATAGAGATATAGATAGGATCATCATGCATTCAAATTCGAAAGAGACTCCCTTTAAATTCTCAGTCGACGAGCTACCAGGTAATTCTTTCTCCTCTTTCTCCCTTCTTACTCTGTTTCTCTACCTTTATCTTCGTCAGTACGAAAATGTTGCTTCGAAGTTCACCGGGCAAGGATCATCCAAAGAACAGTCCTCCGAAAAGCCAGGGGATCATTGAAGATTCCATTAAAGAACGCTGCTGCTTCAATGATGCTCAGATAGATAGGATTCGCTATTGTTTTCCGGCGAACACCGAATTCAGGCCTTTTGACCCCAATGCCTTGAGCGATCATATCTCCGATAAGTGGGTTGCTTTCCCCGTCACTCCTTTCACCATAGGCTATACATATCCTTTTCCAGCCTTCACCCAATCTTTCCTTTCCCTAACCGACATCTCTTATATCCAAGCCATGCCGATGATTTGGAGGGTTTTGCACACCCTTGAAAGGATCATCGATCAAGAGGGAATAGATCTAGGAATGGCAGAGCTGGGAGAACTGTATGATCTTACCACCTTGAGCTCTCACCGTTATTTGTTCAAACGTAAACCTGGTGAAGAACACCCGATCTTCAAAGCCACCAAGAATGATGCTAATTGGAAACGGCGCTTCTTTTTTATCAAGAGAGATTCCATCCAGGATGGAAAGGATCTTCCTAAAAAATGGGCTACCCATGGTAGGATGGAGGATCCTGAGAAGGATCACCAGGAACTTCCTTTTGATGTAAGGATAACTGATATTTTTGCTTTCTTCTTATGCAGCTATCACCGTTTCACACCTCAAACTGTCCCCTGCTGCTAGGGAAAGACTCCTCGCTTTCAAGAGACTTGATCCTGAGACAAGAACTTTCAAGACAACAACCCAAGATTCACAGGAGGTCTCCTCAGGCTCTGTCACAATGTCAAGTAAGTATCCTTGTTTAAGATTTAAATATATAGTGAAATATGAACTAGGAAAAGATACTTATCTTGCTTTAATTGTGTAGGTGCTGGAAAATCTGCCAAGCCTGTATCCCAATTCAACACTGCTGACCTTGATGTCGTACGACCCAGAAGGAAGAGATCCACCAGCAGTCCCAGCATTTCCATTCCAAAGGCACCCACTAAAGGAAAGGGTGTCAAGAAGAGGAAAACTTCTGATGCTGAGGATCTTCAGGGTCTACCACTGATCCGCCACCAGTTCCTTGAATACTTCAATGAAGTAAGGATCCTTTATTCTGCCTATGTATCCTACTCGCATGAGGATCACTTGGTCTTGAACTGCTTTTATCCTTTTCTTTTGCAGAAATTTGCTGAGATTGAGGATTATGTGGGCCACGTTGAGGATCAAGATAAAAAGATTGCCGATCTCCAACAGGTTGCTGTGCTCAAGGATCTTGCACTTGCTGATGCTCGGAAGGAACTCCTAGATGAGAAGACCAAGACAGCCAAACTTCTGATCCACCTTGACTATGAAAAGCATGAACTTATGGAAAATGCTAAGGTCTCTTCCGCCATTACGATGTACCAGACAAAATTGAAGATGGCCCAGGAAGCTCAAGATCCTAGCTTTGATAAAAACAGCTGGGATGTTGAGGGTTGGAAGGAAAGGTTGGCTGATCTTGAGGATGAGGAAGAGGAGGCTACTGAAGTCTTGGCGATTGAAGCAAGTGGAAGTGGGAAGGATCAGGTGAAGGATACCGTAGCTGGAGGAGAAGAGGATGCAGCAAAGGTGTAGGCTGCACAATTGGGCGATGATGGATATATGTGCCAAGGCCGGAGCCCAATTTTTTTAGTTTGATGGTTGTGATGTTTAAAACAATTTCATGGTTTGTACTTTGAACAATAGGTTTTAGGATTAAGGATCATGTATGATCCTTTGGACAATAGGCAGGATTGCAATTGGTGGAGGGATCCTCTGTTTGGGGGATGAAGCCATTGTGATCCTGCCGCCTTTATATTCCTGCACTACTTTTGAACTCGTTATCATGGACACCCTTTACCTACCCCAGCGGACGGGCCACGTTTTGCTGGTAGAAGCTCGGGTAGGTAATTTTGACAACCTTTAAAGGGTTAGCCTTATGTTAATAAATAAAAACTTAACCTTTTGTCGCTTATCTTGTGTTGCTATCCTTTTTAGTATGTTACTTTCCAACTGTTGTAATATTCATTCTGTTTATACTTATCAAGCCTTGAAAAATTAGAAAAGATATCCAAAAAATTTAGGAAATGAACAAGGATCACATATCCCATAACCGATAGGTTTTAAAAAGTGATATGATTTAAGAAATACAAGTTCAGTTGTCAAGTATAAGGGTTATTTAGAAGAATAATAAATAAAATCAAAAGAGTTAAGGATCATACCTGAGGATCCAAGTTAGAATCCTAACCTTAATAAGGATAACTATAAGATAAACCTTAGAGTGAAATAAGGATCAAGGATCCCTAACTGCCTATCTTCAAGGACCTGAAATAGAGCATAACTTGGGACTAAGCCAATATAAGAAAAGAGTTAGCAACTGGGGACAAGCCCAAGGATAACTGGGGACAAGCCCAAGGATAACTGGGGACAAGCCCAAGGATAACTGGGGACAAGCCCAAGGATAACTGGGGACAAGCCCAAGGATCGTGTGTAAACTGGAGTATGGCCCTAACTGGCGTCTATCCAAACTTAGTGACATGAAGATGCCAAAACCTTAGCTAACGTGAAAACGTTAGAAACCTTATGAACGGATGTATGGTACGTCTACCATTATACGTAGGATCCTAAGCATAGCCAGAACAATGGAATTATCAGCCCCTAGAACGAGTACTGGTCCTAAAGCCTTGAACTATACCAGGATCATCGTGCGCTACAGGCGGAATCTGGGGACAAGCCCATATAACTGGGGTTTAACCCAAAAGACGGATTGCTTCTGTGGATAACCAACGTTGTGCTAAAGATACCTGAACTTTCAAAACTTGAGCTCACGTGAGAGATGGATAAAGGATACATGATCCTTATCCTTATAAGAGAAAATAATAAAAATGAAATAGCTTAAGTTTAGGATATTACCTAAGTAAGGATCACCGATCCTCTGAGGATCCTTTAAGGATATCCCTATCGTGAGGATCACCTATGCCATAAGGATCCTGCTTACATGAAATATTTCTTCAAGTGGACAGCATTCCAAGCTCTTGGTAGCAATTCACCTTCCATGGTTAGTAATCTATATGCCCCCTTTCCTGCTTCCACTTCAATCAAATAAGGGCCTTCCCATTTTGGAGCCAATTTTCCATCAGCAGGATTGGTGGTATTCTGAAATACTTTCCTTAACACCATAACTCCAACTTGAAACCTCCTGATCCTGACGTTTTTGTTGTAAGCACCAGCCATTCTTTGTTGATAACTGGCCATCCTTATCCTAGCCATATCCCTGATTTCTTCAATAGTATCCTGGTCTTGAGCCAAGTTTTCATCATTTTCCTCAGGATCACGGGTACTTGTTCTAGCAGTAGGAACCACCATTTCTGTTGGGATCACCGATTCTGCCCCAAACACCAAAGAGAATGGTGTTTGACCAGTAGCATTCTTAGGGGTTGTCCTGTCAGCCCAGAGCACATAGGGTAGTTCTTCTGCCCATTTCCCTTTCTTGGATCCAAGCTTTTTCTTCAAATTGTTGATGATGATCTTATTGGATGATTCTGCCTGGCCATTAGCTTGTGGGTGGACTGGTGTTGAAGTTATCATCTTAATCCCCCAGCTGTCACAAAAGTTAGTGGTTCTGCCCCCAATAAATTGGGAACCATTATCACATATAATCTCGGAAGGAATTCCAAATCTAGTTATAATATTTCTTTTAATGAAGGATATAACTTCCTTTTCTCTGACTTGGGCAAAAGCTTCAGCCTCTATCCACTTGGAGAAGTAATCAGTCATAGCTAACATGAATACTTTCCCACCAGGTGCCTGTTTTGGTCAGAAAATCTGATGAGGATATTGCAACCAAACTCTTTGTTTAGGGGAATGATGCTTTAAATATGTAACAGCGATGAGGATCACTTCAATGTAAAATGCACAAACAACACAAGGATTTATACGGGGAAAAAGCCCTTGATCAAGAGTTGATCTCCGGCACAAAAAACCCCGGGTGATGGAAACTACTGATCACCAAGCTAAAATAAATGGTTAAATGTTTACAACTTCGGATAGTAACGAGCTAGGTACAAGGATCACTACGGTGAAATGTGTAAAAAGTGTATGAAATTGCTAAGTGATTGAACGAGAGCTTGTATGAGCGTTTGTACGAGTGTGTGTAACTGAAAAATGGCTAAGTGTGTTCTACTAGCTCGTTACTCCATTTTTAAAATAAAAAAAACCACCTAAACTAACTATCCGACTTTCGTGCCAAGCCTCCACGTTCTCCATAACGTCTACTTTCGGTCAGGCACGTGCATAATAGTTCAGGAATATTCTCCAGGAATGTCGCTTAGACTTGGTCAAGCTCAATATATCTGCGAAATGCTACAAAACATAAGTAAACAACCGTCAGTACGAGGATCCTTAAAGTGATCCATGATCCTAATCCTGAAGCTCTTCTGAGGATCACCACCTGTCACAGAAGTAAGGATCACTAGTTAGGATAACGAATAAGGATCACTAATTGTTAGAAAATCCTCCCCTAACAATTGCCCCAAAAATATAAGGAGTGAAATTGTAAAATTAGCGAGTTATGTTTTCTTGATCTTATCCGTAACAAACTAACGGATATATAGCCGTTAAAATAGAACTAGCCGTTGCGATGATGATGTCACGGAAGTGACAATCCTGCAGAATCATAATTATAAATAGAGATATAGATAGGATCATCATGCATTCAAATTCAAAAGAGACTCCCTTTAAATTCTCAGTCGACGAGCTACCAGGTAATTCTTTCTCCTCTTTCTCCCTTCTTACTCTGTTTCTCTACCTTTATCTTCGTCAGTACGAAAATGTTGCTTCGAAGTTCACCGGGCAAGGATCATCCAAAGAACAGTCCTCCGAAAAGCCAGGGGATCATTGAAGATTCCATTAAAGAACGCTGCTGCTTCAATGATGCTCAGATAGATAGGATTCGCTATTGTTTTCCGGCGAACACCGAATTCAGGCCTTTTGACCCCAATGCCTTGAGCGATCATATCTCCGATAAGTGGGTTGCTTTCCCCGTCAATCCTTTCACCATAGGCTATACATATCCTTTTCCAGCCTTCACCCAATCTTTCTTTTCCCTAACCGGCATCTCTTATATCCAAGCCATGCCGATGATTTGGAGGGTTTTGCACACCCTTGAAAGGATCATCGATCAAGAGGGAATAGATCTAGGAATGGCAGAGCTGGGAGAACTGTATGATCTTACCACCTTTGGCTCTCACCGTTATTTGTTCAAACGTAAACCTGGTGAAGAACACCCGATCTTCAAAGCCACCAAGAATGATGCTAATTGGAAACGGCGCTTCTTTTTTATCAAGAGAGATTCCATCCAGGATGGAAAGGATCTTCCTAAAAAATGGGCTACCCATGGTAGGATGGAGGATCCTGAGAAGGATCACCAGGAACTTCCTTTTGATGTAAGGATAACTGATATTTTTGCTTTCTTCTTATGCAGCTATCACCGTTTCACACCTCAAACTGTCCCCTGCTGCTAGGGAAAGACTCCTCGCTTTCAAGAGACTTGATCCTGAGACAAGAACTTTCAAGACAACAACCCAAGATTCACAGGAGGTCTCCTCAGGCTCTGTCACAATGTCAAGTAAGTATCCTTGTTTAAGATTTAAATATATAGTGAAATATGAACTAGGAAAAGATACTTATCTTGCTTTAATTGTGTAGGTGCTGGAAAATCTGCCAAGCCTGTATCCCAATTCAACACTGCTGACCTTGATGTCGTACGACCCAGAAGGAAGAGATCCACCAGCAGTCCCAGCATTTCCATTCCAAAGGCACCCACTAAAGGAAAGGGTGTCAAGAAGAGGAAAACTTCTGATGCTGAGGATCTTCAGGGTCTACCACTGATCCGCCACCAGTTCCTTGAATACTTCAATGAAGTAAGGATCCTTTATTCTGCCTATGTATCCTACTCGCATGAGGATCACTTGGTCTTGAACTGCTTTTATCCTTTTCTTTTGCAGAAATTTGCTGAGATTGAGGATTATGTGGGCCACGTTGAGGATCAAGATAAAAAGATTGCCGATCTCCAACAGGTTGCTGTGCTCAAGGATCTTGCACTTGCTGATGCTCGAAAGGAACTCCTAGATGAGAAGACCAAGACAGCCAAACTTCTGATCCACCTTGACTATGAAAAGCATGAACTTATGGAAAATGCTAAGGTCTCTGCCGCCATTACGATGTACCAGACAAAATTGAAGATGGCCCAGGAAGCTCAAGATCCTAGCTTTGATAAAAACAGCTGGGATGTTGAGGGTTGGAAGGAAAGGTTGGCTGATCTTGAGGATGAGGAAGAGGAGGCTACTGAAGTCTTGGCGATTGAAGCAAGTGGCAGTGGGAAGGATCAGGTGAAGGATACCGTAGCTGGAGGAGAAGAGGATGCAGCAAAGGTGTAGGCTGCACAATTGGGCGATGATGGATATATGTGCCAAGGCCGAAGCCCAATTTTTTTAGTTTGATGGTTGTGATGTTTAAAACAATTTCATGGTTTGTACTTTGAACAATAGGTTTTAGGATTAAGGATCATGTATGATCCTTTGGACAATAGGCAGGATTGCAATTGGTGGAGGGATCCTCTGTTTGGGGGATGAAGACATTGTGATCCTGCCGCCTTTATATTCCTGCACTACTTTTGAACTCGTTATCATGGACACCCTTTACCTACCCCAGCGGACGGGCCACGTTTTGCTGGTAGAAGCTCGGGTAGGTAATTTTGACAACCTTTAAAGGGTTAGCCTTATGTTAATAAATAAAAACTTAACCTTTTGTCGCTTATCTTGTGTTGCTATCCTTTTTAGTATGTTACTTTCCAACTGTTGTAATATTCATTCTGTTTATACTTATCAAGCCTTGAAAAATTAGAAAAGATATCCAAAAAATTTAGGAAATGAACAAGGATCACATATCCCATAACCGATAGGTTTTAAAAAGTGATATGATTTAAGAAATACAAGTTCAGTTGTCAAGTATAAGGGTTATTTAGAAGAATAATAAATAAAATCAAAAGAGTTAAGGATCATACCTGAGGATCCAAGTTAGAATCCTAACCTTAATAAGGATAACTATAAGATAAACCTTAGAGTGAAATAAGGATCAAGGATCCCTAACTGCCTATCTTCAAGGACCTGAAATAGAGCATAACTTGGGACTAAGCCAATATAAGAAAAGAGTTAGCAACTGGGGACAAGCCCAAGGATAACTGGGGACAAGCCCAAGGATAACTGGGGACAAGCCCAAGGATCGTGTGTAAACTGGAGTATGGCCCTAACTGGCGTCTATCCAAACTTAGTGACATGAAGATGCCAAAACCTTAGCTAACGTGAAAACGTTAGAAACCTTAGCTAAAGTGAAAACGTTAGAAACCTTATGAACGGATGTATGGTACGTCTACCATTATACGTAGGATCCTAAGCATAGCCAGAACAATGGAATTATCAGCCCCTAGAACGAGTACTGGTCCCAAAGCCTTGAACTATACCAGGATCATCGTGCGCTACAGGCGGAACTGGGGTCAGGCCCAAACTGGGGACAAGCCCAAAACTTTGGAGAGTTGGCCAACCACTTTGATCTTCTGTAAAATGATAACAACTCTGCAAAAGCTTAAACTTTATGAAAATAGATCTTAACTGATTAACATCTTTAACTTATGATAAGTAATAAGTATAAAATGAATGAAAATTAAAATGAAAGTAATGTGTTACCAAATGTAGAATCATATATCCTTTGAGGATCCTGGATCCTTAATCAGAATACCGGTATCGCTGAGGATCCCTGATCCTTCTTACTTAAAGTATTTTTTAAGATGAACAACATTCCAAGCTCTTGGTAGGAGATCACCATCCATTGTTAACAAATGATATGCCCCCTTTCCTGATTCAGCTTCAATTAGATAGGGGTCTTCCCACTTTGGTGCTAGCTTGCCATCAGAAGGATTTGTAGTATTCTGGAATGTTTTTCTTAGCACAAAATCACCAACTTGAAATCTTCTAATCCTGACATTCTTGTTGTATGCTCCAGCCATTCTTTGTTGATAACTGGCCATTTCCTTTTTTCTGACTTTGAGCAAAAGCTTCTTCTTAGGATGCAGATGTTATGTTGGTTGGTGTAGAATATTACTGTGTCTTTGACAAGCATCACATTTCTTTGTGTATTCCACAGCATACATCTTCATGGTAGGCCAATAGTATCCTGTTCTAAGGATCCTTGAGAATAGTGCTCTGCCCCCAGTGTGGTTTCCACAGTCTCCTTGACTTTGAAAGCTGTAGGATTTTGTCCTGTAGGGATCTCTCCATGTTGTATATATCTTAGGATTGGAAGGATCCAGGATCCTGAATTCGACTGTGCAAGATCACTAGGTATGATTGCAGAATCCTCCACTATCTCCATGGCTACGTGATCCTCAATTGCAGGAGTTAAAACATGGGTGATGAGTATTTTTCACATCTTCTGGCATCTTTAGGAATGATCCAAGGTTAGTTAAAGCGTCTGCTTCTGCATTCTCTTCTCTGGATACCTGTGTTAGATTGAAAAAAGCAAAAGAATCTGCCAATTTCTTGACTATTTCTAAGTACTCGATTAGTATTTCACCTTTAATAGCATAAGAACCATTAAAGTAGTTAGTAATTAATAGGGAATCTACGAATACTTGAAGATACCTGATCCTCATATTGTTAGCTAATTGCAAACCTGCTATCAAGGCCTCCTACTCTGCCTCATGATTAGTGGTTTGGAATTCACATGCAATGGATTGGTGTATAATGTCCCCCTGTGGCGATTTTAGTAGTGTGCCTTGTCAAGTTACTTTAACATTTGAAGCTCCATCCGTGAAGAGTGTCCAAGGATCCTTTGTCTTCTCAAGTTGTTGAACTTCTAATTCATCTTTCCTTTGTAGATCACTACTGAAATCAGCCACAAAGTCAGCTAAGGCTTGGGACTTGATGGCAGTCCTGGGTTCATACTCAATGCTTGACTATCCATTTTGCCATTCTACCTGCCATTTCAGTTTTTCTGGGAACATTCTTAATAGGAAAGTTAGCTTTCATAATAATAGTGTGAGTTTCTAAATAATGTCTATGTTTAGCAGAAGCCATAATTAAATCAAGAATTAATTTCTCTAAATGAGAATACCTGGCCTCAGCATCAAGTAGAATTTTACTTACATAGTATACCGGATGTTGAGAGCCTTCATGATCCTTAACTAGGATCACACTTACTGCTTTAACTGAAATAGCTAAGTATAAGGATAACGATTCTCCATTTTCTGGTTTCATCAGGGCTGGTGCTGAGGATAGATAATCCTTAAGAACCTTGAGTGCAACTTCATGCTTATCAGTCCACTCAAACTTGCCTTGAGCAATTTGTCTACCTCTTCTTGGACAATGACATTCCTTTCAAGTGTAAACTTTCTCCTTTTTTGGGGTATTGGCTTGAAAGACCTGTCAATACCAAGTTTATGAGTAATAACATTCTTAGATATACCTGTCATATCTTCATGTTTCCAAGCAAAGGTAGACTTTCTTCTTTCCAAGAAGGATACTAAATCCTGCTCAATACTGTCTAGGATCCCGGATCCTATAAAAATTTTGGATTCAGGATCCTCTGGGTTCAACAGAATATCCTTGACGTCTTGCTCTTTTGCCTCCATGACGTCTTGCTCCTTAGAGGCTGGCTTCATTGAAGAAGTGTAATAGTTCTTTGCCTCCTGCTGATCACTTTCTATCTTCACCATATCTCATAGAGTTAGGAGCTTGACACATTGATGATATGTTGAGGGGGACTGCCTTCATATCGTGTATCCATGGCCTGTCAAAGATAACATTACAGCAAGACAAGCAATCAATAACATAGATTTTTTAACATAATTCACTCCCTCTATATAGATAGGAAGTTTGATATCCCCCAATGTAATCTTTGTCTCTCCACTGAATCCCACAAGGACAGATGATCTTTGGGCAATATCGGATTCAAGGATGTCCATTCTATTGAGGACATCCAACTGGATTATGTTCACTGAGCTTTTCCCATCAATGAGAATCCTGCGAACAAAATGGTTAGATATAAATAATGTAATAACTACACCGTCGTGATGAGGATCCTGAATGTCCGCACAGTTATCCTCATCATATGATATCACTTTCTGATGGGTAAGGATGGAGGTCCGAACAGGTCTGCCCCCATTCTCCATCTTTGTTTCCTTTGCACGTCTCTTAGCTGCTGAGAACCTCCGGAGATGAAATGGATGATTTGGGCATCGGATGGTGGAAGAGGAGATTTTTCAGGAACTTTCTCAGGATACTTGATCCTTGAGTTTTTCCTTCCAAGCAATTCCTTCAAGTATCCTTTGCTCAAAAGATAACCTATCTCCTTCCTTAATGCTATGCACTCATCTGTGAGATGACCAGAATCCCCATGGTAAGCACACCATTTCGATTCGTCTTCGGTGGCAGACGGTTTGTCATTCTTCCTTGGCCACCTAACCTTGTCACCTAAACTCTGCATATAAAGGATTAGTTCATTATTATCAGCAGAAAAACAATATTCAGAAATAGGAGGATAATCCTCATCATCTTCCTCTTGTTCCACAGCATGCACATTCTGGTTGTCATGCTTGGAGTATTGCTTGGATCAGTTATCCTTGAGATAGGATCTTTATTTGTCTTGCTTTGAGGATCCTGACAATCTCACGTGGATCCTTTTGTCATCCTCTAAACGGATGAACCTAAGGGCCCTGTTTCTTTCCTCATCTAAGTTCCTGCAAGGGGTCATGACAAGATCATCATAGAACATTGAATCCCTAAGCAAACCCATTTTAAAGGCTTCTAGAGCTGTAGTAATATCTAAGTTAGGGATATCTAAGGATTCTTTACTAAACTTAGTGATGTAATCTCTAAGTGATTCATTTTGACCTCGTGTTACCCTATATAGATCACTAGTTAATCGTTCAAATTTTCTACTACATGAAAATTGACTATTAAACAGATTAACTAGGTTAGCAAATGGAGTAATAGAGTAAGGGGGAAGACTTAGCAGCCATTTAAGAGCAGATCCTGTGAGTGTGGATCCAAAACCCTTGCATAGACATGCTTCTTTTAACCTCTCAGGAATGGGATTGATCTCCATTCTTTCCCTTGTGACTTCCATCTGGAATTTCAGGAATGGACTTAACCACTCCTGGAACGCTGGATATCATATCTTTGAGTTTCTGCAATTCCTTAGCCATAGCTTGGTTGATTCCTGCATCCTGCACGAAGCCATGGTTAGCATTATAAGAAGTATTCAAAGTGTTACCTGCTAATGGATTCAAGGTTGGAATTCCAGATGTGAATCCGTATTGACGGGATTCTGATATAACTGAGGGACCAGAAGAAGTAATAGTCTGCATCGGTATGAAGTCTCCTAGATAAACATCCTTGAACCTGAGAAGATCCTTGAACCTGAGAGGATCCTGGAACCTGAGAGGATCCTTGAACCTGAGAGGATCCTTGAACCTGAGAGGATCCTTGAACCGGAGAGGATCCTTGAACCTGAAAGGATCCTTGAACCTGAGAGGATCCTTGAACCTGAGAGGATCCTTGAACCTGAGAGGATCCTTGAACCTGAGAGGATCCTTGAACCTGAGAGGATCCTTGAACCTGAGAGGTTCCTTGAACCTGAGAGGATCCTGGAACCTGAGAGGATCCTTGAACCTGAGAGGATCCTTGAACCTGAGAGGATCCTTGAACCTGAGAGGATCCTTGAACCTGAGAGGATCCTTGAACCGGAGAGGATCCTTGAACCTGAAAGGAACCTTGAACCTGAGAGGATCCTTGAACCTGAGAGGATCCTTGAACCTGAGAGGATCCTTGAACCTGAGAGGATCCTTGAACCTGAGAGGATCCTTGAACCTGAGAGGATCCTTGAACCTGAGAGGATCCTTGAACCTGAAAGGAACCTTGAACCTGAAAGGATCCTTGAACATGAGAGGATCCTTGAACCTGAGAGGATCCTTGAATTGGCTGCGTCCCCATGCATTCTCCTAAACTGGTGAAGAATCCCTGATGCTGAAATGAGGATACTGAAGGCTGGAAAGAGGATCCTCGAGCCTGAGACATTACCGATGATCCAGAACGCATTCCTATTGATGCACCCTGGTATTGGACATATGGAGCTGCAAAGTGCTGGGAAGTTATGACCGGAGTGTCGAAATTCAGCGACCTCGACATCAAAGGGGAGTGATCCTCTGCTGATTTATCAATTTCGCGAAGGATCCTGCCATTAGTTTTGACCTGCTGTTGCATGTGATCCTTCATCTGCACAATCAAAGCATAAAAATTAATGTTAGTAAGTGTAGAGGAAGAAACAACAGTTGGTTTTGTGAAAACGGGGGTTGTCTTCTTTGGAGAATTCTCATCATTCTTCTGGAATGCAAGGGGGAGATGATGCAAAGGCGGAATGCCCTGTGAAAAAGTGACCGTCGACATAGAACTTGGAGTAGTTTTCCCTGAGAAGCCATGTGGTTGAAGGTAATGAACTGAAATGAATGAAATGAACAAAATTTCTCAGAATTGAAGCACCAATTGCCCCCCGGTGGGCGCCAAACTGTTTTGGTCAGAAAATCTGATGAGGATATTGCAACCAAACTCTTTGTTTAGGGGAATGATGCTTTAAATATGTAACAGCGATGAGGATCACTTCAATGTAAAATGCACAAACAACACAAGGATTTATACGGGGAAAAAGCCCTTGATCAAGAGTTGATCTCCGGCACAAAAAACCCCGGGTGATGGAAACTACCGATCACCAAGCTAAAATAAATGGTTAAATGTTTACAACTTTGGATAGTAACGAGCTAGGTACAAGGATCACTACGGTGAAATGTGTAAAAAGTGTATGAAATTGCTAAGTGATTGAACGAGAGCTTGTATGAGCGTTTGTACGAGTGTGTGTAACTGAAAAATGGCTAAGTGTGTTCTACTAGCTCGTTACTCCATTTTTAAAATAGAAAAAACCACCTAAACTAACTATCCGACTTTCGTGCCAAGCCTCCACGTTCTCCATAACGTCTACTTTCGGTCAGGCACGTGCAGAATAGTTCAGGAATATTCTCCAGGAATGTAGCTTAGACTTGGTCAAGCTCAATATATCTGCGAAATGCTACAAAACATAAGTAAACAACCGTCAGTACGAGGATCCTTAAAGTGATCCATGATCCTGATCCTGAAGCTCTTCTGAGGATCACCACCTGTCACAGAAGTAAGGATCACTAGTTAGGATAACGAATAAGGATCACTAATTGTTAGAAAATCCTCCCCTAACAGTGCCTTAGGGAGCTTTCCAACTATATCCATACCCCATCTCATAAATGGCCAAGAGGAGGATATAGGATGCAATAATTCAGCTGGTTGATGAAGGATATTGCTGTGTCTCTGGCAAGGATCACATCTTCTGGCAAACTCCATAGCATCTTTCTTCATGGTTGGCCAGTAGTATCCTGTCCTCAGGATCCTTGAAAATAAATCCCTGCCCCCAGTGTGGTTTCCACAATCTCCTTCATGGAAGTCTTTTAAAACTTCTTGAACTTCAGGATCCTCAATGCATCTCAAGTATGGTCCTGCAAGAGATCGTTTATACAACATATTATTCATAATTGTGAATTGAGATACCTTAGATTTGAAAGCCCTAGGGTTTTCTCCTGTAGGAATCTCTCCATGTTGTAAGTATCTCATAATTGGTGAAATCCATGATCCTGATTCTGAGTAGGATTGAGTATCCTCACTGGGGATAACTGCAGAATCATTTCCTATCTCCATAGTCTGGTGATCCTCGATAGCCGGGGTCAGGATATGGATAATAGGAATCCTAATATCCTCTGGGATCTTCAAAGATGATCCTAAGTTAGCCAATGCATCAGCTTCTGTATTTTCTTCCCTTGGTACCTGTGACAAACTAAAGGAAACAAAAGAGAGTGCCAAACTTTTGACTATCTCCAAATATTTGGTTAGCTTTTCACCTTTGACAGCATAGGATCCATTAAAGTGGTTTGTAATTAACAAAGAATCTACATGTACCTCAAGATACCTGATTCCCATATGCTTAGCGATTTGCAAACCAGCAATTAGGGCTTCATATTCAGCCTCATTGTTAGTGGTTTGGAACTCACAAGCTATAGAATGGGGTATTATGTCCCCCTGTGGCGATTTTAGTAGTATTCCAAGCCCTGTGCCTTTGACATTTGAGGATCCATCAGTATGAAGTATCCAAGGATCCTTGGTCTCTTCTAGCTGCTGGACTTCTAACTCAGCTTCTTCTTGTAAATCACTACTGAAATCAGCCACAAAGTCAGCTAATGCTTGGGATTTGATGGCTGTCCTAGGCTCATATCTTATATCATATGCACTCAGCTTCACTGCCCACTTAGCCATCCTTCCTGACATCTCTGGTTTCCTGAGGACATTCTTAATTGGGAAATTAGTTTTAACAATGATAATATGAGTTTCAAAATAATGTCTTAACTTTGTAGATGCCATAATTAATGCAAGAATAAGTTTTTCAAGGTGTGAATACCTGGATTCGGCATCAAGTAAACTTTTACTTACATAATAGACAGGATGTTGTGTACCTTCATGATCCTTAACAAGGACCGCACTTACTGCTTTTGAGGATACTGCAAGATACAAGGATAACACATCGCCTTTCTCTGGTTTCATCAAGGATGGGGCTGAGGATAAGTAATCTTTGAGGGCTCTCAAAGCATTTTCATGCTTCTCGGTCCACTCAAATTTCTTGTTCTTCCTTAGGATATCATAGAATTCTTTGCACTTCTCCGAGGATTTGGATATAAATCTGTTCAAAGCTGCTATCCTGCCTGTTAGCCTTTGAACATCCTTAGCATTGGCCGGAGATTTGATGTTTACTATTGCTTTGATTTGTTCCGGGCTAGCTTCAATGCCTCTCTTAGTCACCATGTATCCTAAGAATTTACCTGCTTTAACACCAAAATGACATTTTGAAGGATTAAGCTTCATATTATATTTGTCAAGGATATAAAATGCTTCCTCCAAATCCTTTAGGTAATCCTCAGCTCTTATGGATTTTACCACCATATCATCTATATAAACCTCCATAGTTTGTCCGATCTGATCCTTGAACATCATATTCACCAGCCTTTGGTACGTTGCACCTGCATTTCTCAATCCGAACGGCATAGCAATATAGCAATATATACCAGTTGGAGTCATGAAGGCTGTATCCTCTTGGTCGGATGGTTCCATTTGGATTTGTTGAAATCCAGATGAAGCATCCATAAAAGTTAACAGTTCATGACCCGCAGTTGCATCCACCATGGAGTCAATGTGGGGTAAAGGGAAAGGATCCTTGGGACATGCCTTATTTAAGTCTGTAAAATCGACACATACCCTCCACTTTCCGTTTTTCTTTTGAACAACAACCACATTGGCCAGCCATTTTGGATACTTGACCTCTCTAATCATACCTTCCCGGAGCAATTTCTCTACCTCTTCCTGGATAATGGCATTCCTTTCTGGTGCAAACTTCCTTCTCCTTTGATGGATTGGTTTGAAGGATCTGTCGATGCCGAGCTTGTGAGTGATAACATCTTTAGATATGCCAGTCATATCTTCGTGTTTCCATGCAAAGGTAGTCTTTCTCCTTTTGAGGAAGGATATGAGGTCTTCTTTCATTTCGCCAAGGATCCCTGATCCGATATAGATTTTGGATTCAGGATCATCAGGATCCATGAGGATTTCTACCACATCCTGCTCTCTGGCCTCCAAGACATTCCTTGGAGGATACCTTGATTGCTATTGTTCCCTTGACTTCGAGGCTGGTTTCATCGATGAAGTGTAGCAATTCTTAGCCTCCTGCTGATCACTATCAATCTTTACTATTCCCCAAGGACTAGGAAGCTTCACACATTGATGGTAAGTAGACGGGACTGCTTTCATATCGTGTATCCAGGGCCTGCCAAGGATAACATTACAACAAGATAAACAGTCAATAACACAAAATTTTTGATAAGAGTGTAAGCCTTAAATATATATTGGGAGTTTGATGTCCCCCAGGGTGTTCTTAGTTTCGCCACTAAATCCCACGAGCACGGAGGATCTTGGTATGATCTCTGATTCAGGAATACCCATCTTCTTTAGAACATCGAGCTGGATAATGTTCACTGAACTTCCTCCGTCTATTAGGATCCTGCGGACAAAATGGTTAGATATGAAAAGAGTAATAACTAAACCACCGTGATGAGGATCCTGGATATCAACACGATCCTCTTCATCAAAGGTTATGACTTTTCCTTCGGAGACACTTGATGTTCGGACTGGTCTTTCTCCATTATCCATCTTAGCTTCCTTCGCGTGCCTTTTAGCTGCTGAGAAGGATGTGCCACAAATGTCGGATCCTCCAGAAATAATGTTTATCACTTGTGCATCTGCTGGAGGAGCTGGAGCCTTCTCAGGGATCCTTTCAGGATCCTGAGTCCTTGACTTTTTTCTTCCCAACAACTCTTTTAGATGCCCTTTGCTCAACAAGTATCCAATTTCCTTTCTTAATGCAATGCATTCTTCTGTAAGGTGCCCAAAATCTTCATGATATGCACACCACTTTGATTTATCCTTAGTTGCAGCCGACCTATCATTCTTTCTCGGCCATCTAGCTTTATCACCTAGGTTCTGCATAGCAAGGATTAACTCATTGTTATCAACACTAAAGCAATATTCAGAAAGTGGAGGATAATCTTCGTCATCCTCTTCTTGATCAATAGAGTGCACGTTCTGGTTATCAGATCTGTTGTAGGATCTGAACTTGTTGTTCCTGAATGAGGATCCTTGCTTATCCTGCTTTGAGGATCCTGTTATCCTCTCCTGGATCCTCTTGTCATCCTCTAGCCGTATGTACCTAAGTGCTCGGGTTCTTACCTCATCTAAGTTCCTGCATGGTGTCATAACAAGATCATCATAAAATAACGAATCCCTAAGCAATCCCATTTTGAAGGCCTCAACAGCCGTGGCTATATCTAAGTTAGGAATGTCTAAGGATTCTTTACTGAATTTGGTAATGTAATCCCTTAATGATTCATTATGACCCTGGGTTATCCAATATAAATCACTAGTTAATCGTTCAAATTTTCTACTACAAGAAAACTGATTATTAAACAAGTTAACTAGGTTAGCAAATGAGGTAATAGAATAGGGAGGAAGACTTAGCAGCCATTTGAGAGCTGATCCAGTAAGAGTGGATCCGAATCCTTTGCACAGGCATGCTTCCTTTAACCTTTCTGGGATTGGATTGATCTCCATCCTCTCCCTGTATTGTGCTATGTGTTCTTCAGGATCTGTTGAGCCATCATACAGCTTCATTGTAGGCACGTGGAACCTCTTGGGTATCTCAGCATCACAGATTGGTGGTGCAAAACGAGATATCTTATGGCTCCCATCTGCAATCTCTGGGATAGGTTTGACTACTCCCGGGACACTTGATATCATATCCTTTAGCTTTTGCAATTCTCTGGCCATGGCATGATTGATACCTGGATCCTGCATGAGACCTTGGTTAGTAGTATAAGAATTGTTAAAAGTGTTACCTCCCATTGGATTCAAGTTAGGGAGAATGGATGTTAATCCATATTGTTGGGGCTCTGGAATGATCGAGGGACCAGTAGAGGCATTGGTCTGCATTGGAATAAAATCTCCCTGATGGACATCCGAACTTCCTGTTTGCAAACTCCTCAAGGATCCTGGCATCTGGAAGGATCCCTGAAACTGGGACGATCCTGGAACGAAGAAGGATCCTTGAACCTGGGATGATCCTGGAACGAAGGAGGATCCTTGAACCTGAGATGATCCTGGAATGAAGGAGGATCCTTGAACCTGGGATGATCCTGGGACGAAGGAGGATCCTTGAACCTGAGATGATCCTGGAATGAAGGAGGATCCTTGAACCTGGGATGATCCTGGGACGAAGGAGGATCCTTGAACCTGGGATGATCCTGGGACGAAGGAGGATCCTTGAACCTGGGATGATCCTGGGACGAAGGAGGATCGTTGAACCTGGGATGATCCTGGAACGAAGGAGGATCCTTGAAACTGCTGCACTCCTGAACTTGTGAGGGATCCCATATGCTGAGGATAGGATCCTGCTGGCTGGAAAAGTGAACCTGATGCCTGGGTCATGGTTGTTGTTCCGTAGTGCACTCCTTTTGGTCCTCCCACATATTGAATGTCTGGAACCACTGATGGCTGAGAAGTAATCACCGGAGTATCAAAATTCAAAGATCTGGGCATCAGTGGGGAGTGATTCTCTGCCGTTTTCTTCTGTTTCTTAATTTCGTCAATCTCCCAGAGGATCCTTTCGTTGGTTTTATCCTGCTCTTGTGCATGATTCCTCATCTGCAAAATCAAAGCATAGAGATCATTAGTAGTAGGATTAGTTGAAACAGAGGAAGTAGGTGGTTTTGAGAAAATGGGAGTCGGTTTCTTCGCAGCATTCTCAGTATTCTTCTGGGATCCAGAAGGTGGTGGAGGCAAAGGAGGAACGCCTTGTGAAGAAGTGAATGAGGGCATCAAGTTTGAAGCATTCTTCGATGAGGAAGCCATCTGCTTGGTTGTAGTGAACCGAATTAAGCACAAAAATGCGTATTTTCTTAAGGACGAAGCACCAATTGCCCCACGGTGGGCGCCAAACTGTTTTGGTCAGAAAATCTGATGAGGATATTGCAACCAAACTCTTCGTTTAGGGGAATGATGCTTTAAATATGTAACAGCGATGAGGATCACTTCAATGTAAAATGCACAAATAACACAAGGATTTATACGGGGAAAAAGCCCTTGATCAAGAGTTGATCTCCGGCACAAAAAACCCCGGGTGATGGAAACTACCGATCACCAAGCTAAAATAAATGGTTAAATGTTTACAACTTCGGATAGTAACGAGCTAGGTACAAGGATCACTACGGTGAAATGTGTAAAAAGTGTATGAAATTGCTAAGTGATTGAACGAGAGCTTGTATGAGCGTTTGTACGAGTGTGTGTAACTGAAAAATGGCTAAGTGTGTTCTACTAGCTCGTTACTCCATTTTTAAAATAGAAAAAACCACCTAAACTAACTATCCGACTTTCGTGCCAAGCCTCCACGTTCTCCATAACGTCTACTTTCGGTCAGGCACGTGCAGAATAGTTCAGGAATATTCTCCAGGAATGTCGCTTAGACTTGGTCAAGCTCAATATATCTGCGAAATGCTACAAAACATAAGTAAACAATCATCAGTACGAGGATCCTTAAAGTGATCCATGATCCTGATCCTGAAGCTCTTCTGAGGATCACCACCTGTCACAGAAGTAAGGATCACTAGTTAGGATAACGAATAAGGATCACTAATTGTTAGAAAATCCTCCCCTAACACTTAGGAGTTGTACTATCAGCCCAAAGCACATAAGGTAGTTCTTCTACCCATTTCCCTTTCTTGGATCCAAGCTTCTTCTTCAAATTGTTGATGATGATCTTATTGGAGGATTCTGCCTGACCATTAGCTTGTGGGTGGACTGGTGTTGATGTTATCATCTTAATCCCCCAGCTGTCACAAAAGTTAGTAGTTCTGCCCCCAATGAATTGGGAACCATGATCACATATAATTTCAGAAGGAATACCAAATCTAGTTATAATATTTCTTTTAATGAAGGATATAACTTCCTTTTCTCTGACTTGGGCAAAAGCTTCAGCCTCTATCCACTTGGAGAAGTAATCAGTCATAGCAAGCATGAACACTTTTCCACCAGGTGCCTTAGGGAGCTTACCAACTATATCCATACCCCATCTCATGAACGGCCAAGTGGAGGATATAGGATGCAAAAATTCAGCTGGTTGATGAAGGATATTGCTGTGTCTCTGACAAGGATCACATTTCTTAGCATACTCCACAGCATCTCTCTTCATGGTTGGCAATAGTATCCTGTCCTCAGGATCCTTGAGAATAATGCCCTGCCCCCAGTGTGGTTTCCACAATCTCCTTCATGGAAGTCTTTTAAAACTTCTTGGATTTCAGGATCCTCAATGCATATTAAATATGGTCCTGCAAGAGATAGTTTATACAACATATTATTTAAAATTGTGAATTGAGATACCTTAATTTTGAAAGCCCTAGGGTTTTCTCCTGTAGGAATCTCTCCATGTTGTATGTATCTCATGATTGGAAGAATCCATGATCCTGAATGAGATTGATTATCATCACTAGGGATGATTGCAGAATCCTCTCCTATCTCCATAGCCACATGATCCTCAATAGCCGGGGTCAGGATATGGATAATAGGGATCTTGATATCCTCCGGGATCTTCAAGGATGATCCTAAATTGGCTAATGCATCTGCTTCTGCATTCTCTTCCCTTGGTACCTGTGTCAAACTAAAGGATACAAAAGAGAGTGCCAATTCTTTGACTATCTCCAAATATTTGATTAGCTTTTCACCTTTAACAACATAGGATCCATTAAAGTGATTAGTGATTAACAAAGAATCTACATGTACCTCAAGATACCTGATCCTCATATGCTTAGCAATTTGCAAGCCAGCTATCAAGGCTTCATATTCAGCCTCGTTCTTAGTGGTTTGGAACTCACAAGATATAGAGTGGGGTATTATGTCTCCCTGTGGCGATTTTAGTAGTATTCCAAGCCCTGTTCCTTTGACATTTGAGGATCCATCAGTATAGAGTATCCAAGGATCCTTGGTCTCCTCTAGCTGCTGAACTTCTAACTCAGCTTCCTCTTGCAAATCACTACTGAAATCTGCCACAAAGTCGGCTAATGCTTGGGATTTAATGGCTGTCCTGGGCTCATATCTTATGTCATATGCACTAAGCTTCACTGCCCACTTAGCCATCCTTCCTGACATTTCAGGTTTCCTGAGGACATTCTTAATTGGAAAATTAGTTTTGATGATAATGGCATGAGTTTCAAAATAATGTCTCAATTTAGTAGATGCCATAATTAATGCAAGGATAAGTTTTTCTAAGTGTGAATACCTGGATTCAGCATCAAGTAAACACTTACTTACATAATAGACAGGATGTTGTGTACCTTCGTGATCCTTAACAAGGACGACACTTACTGCTTTTGAGGATACTGCGAGATATAAGGATAACACATCTCCTTTTTCTGGTTTCATCAAGGCCGGGGCCGAGGATAGGTAATCCTTAAGAGCTCTTAAGGCACTTTCATGCTTCTCAGTCCACTCGAATTTCTTGTTCTTCCTTAGGATATCATAGAATTCCTTGCACTTTTCTGAGGATTTGGATATGAATTTGTTTAAAGCCGTAATCCTGCCTGTTAACCTCTGAACATCCTTAGCATTGGCAGGGGACTTGATGTTTACTATGGATTTGATTTGTTCTGGACTGGCTTCGATGCCTCACTTCGTCACCATATATCCTAAGAATTTACCTGCTTTAACACCAAAGTGACATTTTGAAGGATTAACTTTCATATTATACTTGTCAAGGATATTGAATGCTTCCTCCAAGTCTCTTAGGTGATCCTCAGCCTTTTTTGATTTTACCACCATATCATCTATGTAAACCTCCATAGTTTGTCCAATCTGATCCTTGGACATCATATTCACTAGCCTTTGATAAGTTGCACCTGCATTTCTTAGTCCGAATGGCATAGCAATATAGCAGTATATACCAGTTGGAGTCATAAAGGCTGTATCCTCTTGATCGGATGGTTCCATTTGAATTTGTTGAAATCCAGATGAAGCATCCATAAAAGTTAACAGTTCATGACCCGCAGTTGCATCCACCATGGAGTCAATGTGGGGTAATGGGAAAGGATCCTTGGGACATGCCTTATTTAAATCAGTGAAATCAAAACATACCCTCCACTTTCCGTTTTTCTTTTGAACAACAACCACATTGGCCAACCATCTTGGATACTTGACCTCTCTAATCATACCTGCTCGAAGTAATTTCTCTACCTCCTCCTGGATAATGACATTTCTTTCTGGTGCAAATTTCCTCCTCTTTTGATGGATTGGTTTGAAGGACCTATCAATGCCAAGTTTGTGAGTGATTATATCTTTAGATATACCTGTCATGTCTTCGTGTTTCCATGCAAAGGTAGTCTTTCTCCTTTTGAGGAAGGATATGAGGTCTTCCTTTATTTCGCCAAGGATCCCTGATCCTATATAAACTTTAGATTCAGGATCATCAGGATCCATAAGGATTTCTACTACATCCTGTTCTCTTGCCTCCAAGACATCCCTTGGAGGACGCTTTAATTGCTATTGATCCCTTGACTTTGATGCTGGTTTCATTGATGAGGTGTAGCAGTTCTTAGCCTCTTGCTGATCACTATCAATCTTCACTATTCCCCAAGGACTAGGAAGCTTTACACATTGATGATAAGTGGATGGGACTGCCTTCATGTCATGTATCCAAGGCCTGCCAATGATAACATTACAACAAGATAAACAGTCAATAACACAAAACTTTTGGTAAGAATGTAAGCCTTCGATATAGATTGGGAGTTTAATGTCCCCCAGAGTATTCTTAGTCTCGCCACTGAATCCTACGAGCACAGAGGATCTTGGTATGATATCGGATTCAGGAATATTCATCTTCTTGAGGACATCAAGCTGGATAATATTCACAGAGCTTCCTCCGTCTATAAGGATCCTGCGAACAAAATGGTTAGAGATAAAAAGAGTGATAACCAAACCATCATGATGAGGATCCTGAATGTCAACGCGATCATCCTCATCAAAAGTTATAACTTTTCCTTCGGAGACACTAGATGTTCGAATGGGTCTATCTCCATTATCCATCTTGGTTTCCTTTGCATGTCTTTTAGCTGCAGAGAAGGATGTTCCACAAATGTCTGATCCTCCAGAAATAAAGTTTATAACTTGTGCATCTGCTGGAGGGGCTGGAGCTTTCTCTGGGATCCTTTCAGGATCCTAAGTCCTTGACTTCTTTCTCCCCAATAATTCTTTCAAATGCCCCTTGCTCAACAAGTATCCAATTTCTTTTCTCAATGCGATGCACTCTTCTGTGAGATGCCCAAAATCTTCATGATATGCGTACCACTTTGACTTATCTTTAGTTGCAGCTGGTCTGTCATTTTTCCTGGGCCATCTAGCTTTATCACCTAAATTCTGCATTGCAAGGATTAGTTCATTGTTATCAACAGAAAAACAATATTCAGAAATTGGAGGATAATCCTCATCATCCTCTTCTTGTTCAACAGCATGCACATTCTGGTTATCAGATTTGTTATAGGATTTGAACTTGCTGTTCTTGAATAAGGATCCTTGCTTCTCTTGCTTTGAGGATCCTGCTAATCTCTCCTGGATCCTTTTGTCATCCTCTAGCCGGATGAACCTAAGGGCCCGGGTTCTTACCTCATCTAGATTCCTGCATGGTGTCATAACAAGATCACCATAGAATAATGAATCCCTAAGCAATCCCATTTTAAAGGCTTCAACAGCCGTAGCTATATCCAGGTTAGGGATATCTAAGGATTCTTTACTAAATTTAGTGATATAATCCCTTAATGATTCAATATAACCTTGGGTTATCCTATACAGATCACTAGTTAAACGCTCAATTTTTCTACTACAAGAAAACTGGTTATTAAATAGGTTAACTAGATTAGCAAACGAGGTAATAGAGTAAGGGGGAAGACTTAGCAGCCATTTAAGAGCCGATCCAGTAAGGGTGGATCCAAATCCCTTGCACAGACATGCTTCCTTTAACCTTTCTGGGATGGGATTAATTTCCATCCTTTCCCTGTACTGTGCTATGTGTTCTTCAGGATCTGTTGAACCATCATACAACTTCATAGTAGGCACATGGAACCTCTTGGTTATCTCAGCATCACAGATTGGTGGTGCAAAACGAGATATCTTGTGGCTCCCATCTGCAATCTCCGGGATAGGCTTGACCACTCCTGGGACACTTGATATCATATCCTTTAACTTTTGCAATTCTTTGGCCATGGCATGATTGATACCCGTATCCTACATAAGGCCATGGTTAGTGGTATAAGAATTATTAAAAGTGTTACCTCCCACTGGATTCAAATTAGGAAGAGCGGATGTGAATCCATATTGTTGGGATTCTGGAATGGCCGATGGACCAGTAGAAGCTATGGTCTGCATTGGAATAAAATCACCCTGATGGAGATCGGAACTCCCTGATTGCAAACTCCTTAAGGATCCCGGTATCTGGAAGGATCCCTGAAACTGAGAGGATCCTTGGACCTGGGAGGATCCTGGGACGTAGGAAGATCCTTGAACCTGGGAGGATCCTTGAACCTGAGAGGATTCTTGAACCTGGGAGGATCCTGGAACAAAGGAGGATCCTTGAACCTGGGAGGATCCTTGAACATAGGAGGATC
>JARYGA010036107.1:0-45523 GCA_030545235.1 Helianthus tuberosus
ATGTCATTGTTAGATATAAACAAAGATCGAGAAGAATGGGTTGACAAATTAGCTGATGCTTTACCATAGAAAGAATGGGGTACATATCTGATGATCTTAAAGAACACTGGAGAATATGATAAATTGACAATTTCTCAGTTCATTGAAAAACTTGAAGGACAAGATCTTGAACAACAAAAGATTGCTAGAATGAACAATCCAAGTGGTCAACAAGACATCAAGATGTATTACAAAGGGAATGATCAGAATGTTGAAGCAAGTCCGAAGGTCCAAACCGCTTTCAGCGCAGAAAACTCATCCGGATCAGTTAATGAAAGTCCAATCAGCAACAGTGGATTTTCTTCATACTCGAATGTTAATCCAAATGTTTCAACCTCAAGTTATCAGTCTCAAAGCTCAAACAATGGTAATGGTCATGTGTCACATTGCAACATTGCGTTGCATCTTCAGAACGGTCAATTTCTCTGAAGAAGTTGCTAAAGGTCATATGGCATTACTAGCTACAGTGTTAGAATCATATGAGGGTTTGGTTGCAAGAAGGATCGGAAATCCAATGTTGACAAAAGAGGATTACGATCAGATCGATGCTGAAGAAATGGAGCTTATGGATATTAAGTGGTGTTTAGCGAGTGTGTTGAGGAGAGCTGAGAAATTTAAGCTGATTACAGGAAGAGATGACTTCCGTGATCAGGGGCGGACCCACATTGGTGCCACCGGGGTCCCCGGACCCCAATCTTTTAAAAAAAAATAGTAGATTCGGTATATTAAATTTTATATGGACCCCATAAATACAATTAGGTGGACACCATAGAAATAAAAAGAAAGTTGGTGTAGTGGTAAATCTCCCTCTTTTCCACCAAGAGGTCATGGGTTCAATCCTTGATAAGCCCATTTTTCTTATTTTTTTTAAAAATCTAGTTCAAACCTCACTTTAACTCGACCCGAACGAGGACCGACCCGAAAATGGACCCCATTGAAATAAAATCCTGGGTCCGCCACTGTCCGTGATGCTAATGTTTCTACTTTAGGTTTTGATAAATCTAAAGTTACTTGTTTTCGATGCAGGGAAAAAGGACATTTCAAGAGGGAATGTACCAATCGAGAAGCAGGAGGAGCTCAGAATCCGTTCGGAAATAATGACTATTATCGGAAAGCTATATATCAACAAGTTGCTCAACAACCATCATCATCCAATGCTATTGAAGATGGAAAGAAGAAAGCTTTTCTGGTTAATCAAGATGATGAAAAATTGCCAGAAGGTTTTAGTTGGGACAAATACATTCCTGATGATTCAAGGTTTAAAGCATTCATTGCACAAATACTTCAAGAATCAGATTTGATGAAAGAGTGGATGGATATGTTTGCTAATGATGAGAAAAGTCAAGATGAAGAGTCTGTCTCTTCAGAAGAAAGCTCAGAAAAGATAACAATCTTTGATCAATCATCAACTGATAACAGTGATAATGAAGAAGAAATACAAATAAACATTGGAAAAACTCAATTATCTCCTGAAAGTTTTAAATTTTATTTTGCAAATAGATTGGAGAAACTAAAAGAGAAGCGAGCTGCAAAAGAACAGAAAAAGGTAAAATGTGAGAATGTTGCTCAGGAAGAGAAGCATGAACAGAGTGAAGGAGTTAAAGTTGCTGAAAAGATGGTTGAAGTTGAAAAGATTATCGAAGTTGAGAAAATTGTTGAGATCAAGAAACCTTGTCTAAAATGTTTGGAACCATGCAAACATTGTGAAGAGAAAGATGAGAAGTTTAGTGAGCTTGACAAGATGAAAGAAAAATTATTGTTAGATGTTAAGTATGTGAAAGAATCGTATGATGTGTTAAACAGAACGGTGAATAGTTTACAAAAGACAAACTCAGAAAGAGAAGATGCTTTAACCATGATGAATGCAGTGATGATGTCTAAGCAGAAGGCTATCAATCACTATATTGAAGAATGTGCAAAGTTGAAGCAAGAGTTGGAGACTGAAAAGATAGAGAATGAAAGAATCAGACGATTATTGCAAAGTTATTCAAGTTCTGATTATTTGATTGATAGAATTTATCCAACTTTTGCAGGTTTTGAAGCATTTCAAGATAAGAAGACTGAAGAGAAGGATACTGGTAAGAAACAAAGTGCAAATTATAACAAGTGTCCGCCTCCGATCTGGGAAGGTTATTCTCCCAGAAAACCAAATGAGGAGCAAGTCAAAAAGGTTGTCAATATAAAGTTAAAGTCTGAAACAACTGATGAGTTACCATAAAACATTGACGTCACATTCACATCGTCTGACACTGATCATGAGTCTGAGTTAATAAAGAAAGTGGTCGATCAGGTGTTGGATAAAGATGAGGAGTCAGAGTCAAAATCCGAATCCGAGAGTTCGAGTTCATCAGTTGACAGTCCAAAATCGTCGGTCAAACGGGTTTACAATAAAGAATTTATGTTATCAAAAAGTAATTTGAATGATGAAACATTCAAAGTTGCATATACTTTGAATGATTCAGACAAATTACTTTCTGATGAGGAATTTCCAATAAGAGGTGTTAAAACTGAAATGATCAAAAAGGTTTTCAAACTAACAGAAATTAATATTTCTGAAATAAAAGATGTAAATCTTACTGAAAAACCGAAAAAATACAACTCAAGAGATCAACAAAGGTTAAACAAGAAAAGGGTTACAGTTCTGGTTCTAGTTTTCAAAAGAAACCAAACCATAACAGTAATTTTAAAAAGAAAGGTTTAGGCTTTATTCCACCCGAAAATAATCAAAATATTAAAGATTTTAAATCAAAAACAGTATTTGTTTCAGGTGCAAGTTCTGAAGAAGAGAATAAGAGCTCATTCTGGAAGCAATCGAACAAAGCGTTTCTTGCAGAAAAACAGAAGTGGTAGTTCTTGAGAAATATCACTTTCGTGAATGGTGGTTGTTCAATGATATTTCGACCTACAAGTGGTAGTATTCTTGAAAATTGTCATATTTTAATTTACAAATGGTATGGTTGATAAGTGAACCTACAAGTGGTTGAAAAGGAGGTTTTCACCTACAAGTGGTTAATCAAGGTCATTGAGTTGAACTTGATTTAACTTTCATACAAATGGTTGAAAGAACAATGTGATGAATTTATCCCCAATCTCACAAGTGAAATCAACAAAACTTATTTTCCGGAAAAACCATTTTGATTAAAACAAACTTAAGTGTTTTGAAATCATAATGGGAAAATAGTTTGTTGTCAGGGGGAGTTCTGATTGTTTATGCCAAGTGGATGGCAAATTGAAGCTTGAAAATCAGTTTGTCAGTTTGTTTGTACAATTTATTTTCAAATTTTTCTTGAAAATCAAAAATTGAAACATATTTTTGATTTTAGGGGGAGTAAAAATTTTAGAAATTTCGAAAATTTGAAAAATCCAAAAACATGATAAAATCTCAAAATCCAAAAACATCGAAAATTTCAAAAATGAGTTTTGTTGTGAAAAAGAGGAAATGATAGTACATCAGTGGACTATCACAGCATACTAAAGAATTGGAAAGTCAAATGTGATAAACGGTCTCACTGATGATATGCCAGTAGGTTTTTACACGCTTAGTAGATTGTGTTCGAGATATAAACCTAAATATCAAACTTGCTTATTTCTTGGGGAACATCTCTCGGATATATGGGTAACCCCCGAAATCTTGTTTGAAAGACCCCTCTTTCTGAGATACTAGGTCTTTATGCTTAGTGATATCTGGGGTATTATCCCGAGACTTCTGATTTTGCGGAAGCAATGGCCTATTCCCTGTATAATACTTTTCGCTTGCTTGAAATAAAAGCACCACCCTCAGCATAAAAAATGATGAAACATTGAAAAATGCTAATCATGTGCTGTTGAAGAAAAGATTCTCTAAAGGGAACACACCTAAAGTCGAACCATCATCTCTCTGATTTTGCGGAAGCAATAGCCTGAGCTCTCATGGTCTCGCATTTAACCCCTTACAGATATCATCTAGGTATACTCACCTGTAAGACTGAATATTGGGATCTGGATACGGGAGTATATTCTGAGGTGGTACACGCCAATAAGTTTAAGTCCTTAAAACACTTAATCCGTATCTCGAAACAGTTGACTTTGTGTGAAAATTTTAAGTGGATCAGTATACTGGCAATCTAAGTGAATCGTTTAGAACTTAAAATGTTTAAAGCTTAACGGTGTTAGTGACTTGTCTCAAAAACTGATATGATCCTCTTACACAATCTCACAAAAATATTGTCTATAAATATTTCTTTACAGCTTTTCATTAAAATCAAAAATCCAAAAAAGATTTTTGGAGTGTTTTAGCATAAAATTTTGAAAAATACAAAAAGATTTTCGACAACTGATGTTGGAGAGCTGATTTTCAAAATTCCGAGTGTTAAACATGATGAACAACATGTGAGGAGGAGTTTGTTTGAAATTAGAAAAGATTTCGAAATGAAAATGTCAAATCTGAATGTTACTCTTACAAGTGGTCATCAGAAATTATAAATGTTAAATCATTTTGAACGATATCTGCAAGTGGTATATAAATTTGTCAAATTTTAAATTTGTGAAATTTATTTTAAGGAAGAGACTGTGCAGGTTAGCCAGGTTTCGATTCCTGAAGACTTTCCGCATAAAGCCTGAACAGAGTTGAGTCAGGTCACGATATTAGAACGAGAGCTTTGTCAGATTGCGATCCCAGCACAATTTAAGGGGGAGTCTGCTAGCAAAAGGGGAGTCTGAAGATAGTAGAGCCAGTTTCGAATCCTGCTGTCCGAGCCAGCTGCTGATCCTGAAGAATTTGAGGATTATTAGATCAACATTCAAGGGGGAGTATAGATGCTGACAAGAGAAGAGTTAGAAATTGAGGATGCTTACACTGTCAGATATTTTGGAGAGCACAAGAAGACTGATCAAGAATGAAGATGTGATATACCGAAGACTCGACACTGAAGACTTCGTCAACATCCAAGGGGGAGTCTGTTGGTGCATATGTCTGTCGACTTCATCTTGTATCGAGTCTTGTATTAGAATTGAAAGATCTAGGCACAAAGTACGAGAAAATTGGGAAAAATGTAGGATATATCCATTTCGCACGAAATGGCTTTACCAGTTCACATGAAATGGGTATTGACCATTTCACACGAAATGGTGTTGCCATTTCGTACGAAATGCACTGGCCATTTCGTGTGAGTCCAATTCGTGCGGAATGGGATGCCTATATATAGTATGCTTGGTCATTTCATTTGTAACTTTCTGATTTCGGTACCGAGGTGCTGCCGAAGTGTCTACAGGCTGTAAAACGTTGTTATATCGATAAACAAGACAATTAGAGTGTATATCAAGCTGATTCAAAGTCGATACGTTAGTTTCCGCCTCTCGTATTGATTAGAACTCTTCTGAACGACTCGTTTGGTCGTGCAAACGATCCTACAGAAAGCAAGCTTATTCATCGTGCACCATAAGTAACAAGGTAGGGTAATTCCTAATGAGGCCTATGCAAATCTTCTCACAATAATTATCTCATCCTTGTAATGAGTCACACTAGAATCTTGCTAAAGGTACATCGACCTTTACATACATCATCTCAACTTGTTGCAATTAGTCTTGCGTAGAAAACCTCCTCGGAGTCACCTTACTCCGATTGATGCAAGTCATCCAGTGTTATATAAAATACGGTGAGGCCTTCCCTTCACCTTGTTCCTTTTATATTCCTCGGGTTTCCGACTCTTCCATAGTCTTTACCTTTACAAAAACAGGCACACTTCCCAAAGGATGGGGTCGTGCATTACTACCACGGGTAGGAGGGGATAGTGGAAACGCAAAGGTAAGGTTGTGAGGGTACGTGACTTCATCCTTGTGACCGATTTGTGTTTTGCAGAAACCGTAGAGCGGTTTCCAGGGGTGCGAATGCACTACCCTAACGATGGGGTGCACTACGGGATAGTGAGTGCGAAGGTACTGATAGAGGTGCAAATCCAGAAGAATCTTCTTGCATGGGTCTTCCATGTGCCTAAATGGAACAACAATCTGTTGAGAATATTGAGTGGTTACTTCCGCCCTTATAATATGTGTTCTATATTTCATGGTTCTCGAATGTCCAATATAGGGAGGACCCCTTTTGCCACACTGGGCTGTGTGACGCATACATTGATTTGGCCTGGGCTACATGAGTCCCAATATGGTTGGTCTAGTCTTCCTGAATGCCGAGTAGAGTGCGGTAAACAAGTTACACTACAGCTTGCTCCATGCTACCTCCTTGGGGTAAAGCGGATGCCAAAGGTTGGGATCTTATTATAGCATCTACAACGGACAGGTTTAGGGGTGTTCTAAGTACCGTACAAGTTCATACATAAGAATTCCTTCAGTGTTGAAGTAAATCTTTCCTGAGTGTTAGCCATCTTCTCTTGCTTAGATACCAAGTCTCAAACGATTCGTACTACAGGTAGAAGTGTTAAGTATAAAGCGGGCATAGGCAGACTTCCTACCTTGTGGAGTATCATAGTAACCATCTCGGTTAATTTTCTACTGGGTGGGGATTTGGAACATTATAGGAATTTCAAATAGGTAGTGATCAGTTGCTTGACCCGCAGAGTCCACCAGGATTTCCATGCACTACAAGTTGTTATTACGTGGGCCCCCGTAATAATAAATCGTCTTGCATGGTCACCCAAATTTTCTCTCGTTCAAAGTTGCTGATCAATCAGAGAGGGGACACTGTTGTCCTCATACCTTCAACATAGAATAGACCTTTATGATGGTCCACACGCCAATGTCCGTTGTTGTTATGCACGAAATGACACAATGCTTAGACAGAATAGGAATAAGGAGGGTTCCTAGCACTAGTAGTTGGAGGGGCACCCTTAAGATGAGTACTTCATTCTCTTTGTCTGGAAATGAGTGTCATCAATCGGGTTTCGTATATGCCTCAGGGACCTTGTCCCACTGATAAGGTTGATGTCCAAGGTTACCTCCTCCGCCTATCCGTCACTGTCGTAGTCAGACACCTTTGCATTCGAGGGGGAATAATAGCCATCTCCCACGGAAAGCGAGCTCAGGGTCTCTTTTGGTAACTACCTCCGTCATGAGCTCCGCAATAAACGCGAGGTCGATGGTAGCATTGTGCGAGTCAAGAGCAGTAATAGAATTCGAAGTCGAAGGTATCTCGTTCTCATCAATAATAATCCCATACGTATATATGCACATATATTAATAGATAATAATGTTACTTAGTATATACAAGCAAATATATGCAACATGTCACATATAACTCTCGCTTGTTCTTTCGGGGGGGGGGGGCATTTTGTCTTTGACAAGTCTATCCCACATGGACTGACTGTACCTAAATTGGCACATTAGTCGGGGTATTCCCTTCCCTACCAATATCCTTGCTTTGCCTTTGCTTTGTCTTTCCTTTGAAACATGTTCGACTCATGGATCTTGGCGCTTTTTGTAAATGCAATGAAACAATATTTTGTGAAAATGTTTTTCGTGAGAAAATCCTAGTGATTGTAGTCTAGACTCGAGAAGGAATCCTAGTTCACTACAATCGAAGCTCTGATACCAAACTGTCACACCCTGACTTTTGCGGAAGCGTATGATGTGTGACTTGCTCAATATCATTGCATTCAATTATAATAAACAACTATATGATCAAAACATGATGTTCATACATTCATAAGTTTAAAATGTTACAAATACAACTCATTAAGTTTCAACCAAAATCCTCAAGTTATGTTACAAAACAAAAGTGGATGACATCTAAACTTGAAATTTACGTCTTGAAAACAACACCAGCGCCCAAGATCCATCTTGTTTCCTGAAATACATGTAATTTTGAAAACATCAACAAAAGTTGAGCGAGTTTATGTGTCTCTGTATGAGTTCGAATGATCTTGAAAACATTTGTAATCATTGTAAGTATGTCTTTGTAATCCGGTATGAAAGCGTCTATGAACAGATCATTAATGTGTAGCTAAGACATTAATATGTGTGGTATGTAGGAAGTGCTCAAACCTAGCAAATTTCCTCCGGGCCATCCGGCGGGAACGACATAGTCACCACATGCTGCCACACAAGGGACCCATGGGTGGGGCTCGCTACACCCAGATAGATCTACCACTCATGCCCCTCGGTCTATACTAGATTAATGGCACTTAGGAGAGATACTACATCATCCACGTGATCTAACAATTCATTCCTTAGCAATATCATACCATTGAAACATTTGAAACATGTATCTCACCCCCGAGAGTTATAAAACTGAAAACAGTTAAAAGAAAAGGGGGACATGAACTCACAATCTTGCTTCCTGCTGTCCGAAGTAACTCAAAGGTCCTGTCCTGAAGTCGTGCAACTACCTACACACGTGATATGGTTTATTAGACGGCTAGGTCGTGCCACGACTTTTACTCTTAATTGTTATGACTTAGTATCTTTGAGTTACGTTTTTTGATGTACTAAATACTATTCCAAAGTATATAATTATTGGTTAAAATAATAATATTTTAACTTAAATTATATTTATTATTTATTGGAATATTTGTTAAAATAATATATTTTAACTTATATTGTCTTGTAATCCTTCCATGAATATTCTCCCTAAGGATGGCCATCCTTATACTTGTATTTTTAGACTTGTGTATTTTGCCAAGTATTGATGGCGTATTCCGATGTGTATTTGTACGTACGAGAATACGTATTTTTGTTGTATTCATTAAGTATTCTTATAGTTAATTTTATGTATTTAGATTTCCGGAATATTATTTTCAACCAATAAAAATCACCAATTTATATTCTTAAAATATATGTATTTTAAGAAAACTTTTATAGAAAATCATCTATAATTCTTTCTTTGCAAAAATAATTATATTTTCATATAAACCTAAAAAATAATATATTTTCAAAATTATCTTAGAAAATATTTATAAATCCATTTTTCACCCAAAATAATATATTTTTAGTTTGTTTAAGAAAATATATTTTCTTCAAAACCAATATATCTTCTAATAGTTCAAGAATATATATATATTCTCTACTCAAAAATAATGTATTTTCTACTTGATAAAATATGATATACATTTGTAATAATTGTAAAAATCATATTTTCCGTTTCTTTGGTTTCCAAAACACCGTTTAACTCATTTGTCAAAATATATATATATATATATATGAGTTTAATTCCGGAATATATATGTAGTTCATATTCCTTGTTCGGTTTGCCCAATATTCGGGTACAAATTATATATTTGTTTTCTAAAATTTTGGTAATATTTTTGTATTACAATTTTTGGTAATGTTGGTGTGTTATATTATGTTCAAGTCCTAAAATAATATAACTAATACACATAATATACAAGTAGCACACAAATTGTGACTTCTAAATATATTTTCCTAAATACATACTTAGTCACTTTAATTTATCAAAAACCAACCTTCAATATTTGTAGTTTTTGTAACAAAAATTACGGCAAATTTTATATGAAAAACCATGGTTAAAATTTACTTATAAACACTTGTTTAAAAATATTTTCTAAGTGTTTAAATTCTTAAAAATTTTTGCCATCGTTTCTCCTTAAAAATGGAGGTTTCCATGCTTTAAAAGCATATCATTTTCTTTTAAAATCATCATCAATCATCAACAAATCATTCAAGACTTACCATGAGCCAAAATCATGCATGTAACACTACATCATGAACTTGAAATTTTGTAAAAACTTGTAGTAACTTAGTGTGTTATTTAGTAGGTTTAGTTACCCTTTAAAACATGGTTATTTGTTTATAAATCACATTCTTGTAAAATTTAGTCTTTTACAACTTACAAGATGATTTTTCTAAAAATAATTCCTTTGTATTTTTTTTCTTGTTACAAACATGTTTCTAGTCTTGATTTAACACAAAAAATATGATTAGTTTCTTTAAAAATCATGATTATGTAAATCTTGTAAATAACCTTGGTTTCTTGAGAAAAATAGTTTTGTAATCATCCATTTACAGTATTTATAACATGTATCAAACTTCATCATACACAAAATCATCTTTATTTTCAAGTTCATGTGAAACATAAAGGATGATCATTTTGTTTTTCACAAGATTCATCCTCTCACTTGCTAGATTATGTGTTTAATCACAATCTAGAAAGCTTCTTATGATGATTAACATCATAAACACAAGAAATCAACAATCAAGATTCATACATACACTAAATCAACATAGATTCTTATGATTTTAAGCTTTATGTGGTAAGTTATCTTCTTGTTTCTTTATGATTCTTATGATTAACCACTTACATAATCTTTTAACCATCAAAATTAGGAGTAAATCAAGTTGTAAGAAGCTTACTACTAACACAAAGGCTAGGGAAGAATCAAAGGTGAAGAAGATGATGTGGGAGGTGGATAAAAGCTCCTTGATGAGGTCCTTCCAATTCTAATGCTTGAAACCTTCTTAGATAGGCTTAAGACACCTTAGAGAATACTTAGAATGCATTCAAAGAAGCTAGAAAGTTGGAGGTTATGGTGGTGGTTTTAGGCCAAGATCAAGGGGGAAAGGAGAGGAGGTTGTGGTGTAGAGAAGATGATAAAATGATCATGTGTCTTAGACTTGTGGTTTAGAAGGAAGTTCTCCGACATTAAATTACCTCTTGCTTTCTATGTTCCATAACACAAAGACATATCAAATAAAATAATGTAAGAAAATCCCAAGTGGGACCCTCATGGTAACCGGCCTAAAGTGGGGGGGGGGGGGGTACTAGTTGGGTTGTAATGATAAGTTAAAGATCTTAATTAGCTTTCAAGGATAATAGTTAGTGTTATGTGTGATATGGTATTTTAAGGTGTGTTATGATGTTCGGTGACCATAACTAGCTTCGTAACAAAAAACAATGTTTCTAGTGAAAATTTGGTGTTTCGGGTAGTGTCCGGTTGTTCGGTTGGTCACTGGTTCGTTAAGGTGCTAAATTACGCAGTTTAGTGTGCTTTATGTTGTCTTTCATGACAGTTTTGATTTCCGACACTTAGGAAGGTGTTCTGGACCAATAAACCATAATTATGCATTGTATTTTGTTGTTAAAAAGCTGAAAATTGCTGAATTTTATTGTTTTATGCAGAATTCTGCAGTTTTAGCGTGTTTCGGGCACTTTCCGGCACTTAAATTAACACCAGGAAGGCAGTTTTGTAATCCCTACTTTCCTACACACTATTCTTGTGTAACTCTTGGTTTCGTGGCTCATTCTGTGTCTTGACATTACTTCTGCCTGAGTACTGAACTCCCGTCAGTACTTCTAGTTGTCTAATAATTGTGCTAACTTTGTTTCGTGCACTAATTGAACTATATAGTGTTGCATGAAATATTGGTAAATAATTTTGCAACATGTAATGCACTTGTATGTATATGACAGCATTCAGAAAATTATTCATGTCATTAACTAAATCAGGCACAGTTATTGATGCACAAATTACTGTTTAACATTGTACGGAATATGTGGAAAATTGCCACTTGTCACAATATACATGCAAAACCTTTTTGCTACTGATATGTTATGACAAATAAAATATTTTGATTATTCAAAGTTGGTCGTTACCTCAGAATTACTTAAACTTCGAAATAATCGTCATTTACCGACTTTTACGCTAATTAGGTGCATAGTTGTGACAACCCGCACAAAACCAGGTATCCATACAACTAAATTAATGATTGATTACTGCTTAATTACTGTGCTTGATTGAAACTAGCTGATAAACTGCTACCTGCATACTGATACATGCACTTACTTGCATCATACTTTAATTGCTGTCACTACATTATTTACATACTGAACCCTAGTGACAAACATGATGCACAAAAAGCACAGTAGCACTAAACGGATACACAGTGAACATGCTGATATAACCAGCATCAGGCAAATACTGCCTCTAAGGCCTGTTAAGAGCCTCATATATTTTGGCCACACTGGTAGTGAGTGTAGGATATAAGAGTTGTGTTACCGCGTCTCTAGGGGATAAGATACACTGATTCGGATGTGCCAGAACGTACTTTAAGTACCAAAACACAGCACTTTAACAATTTAACCAGTTTCTAGCTGACTAGTAAAGTGCCAGAAATAAGAAAATATTACTAGACACTTTCTAAAGTGTCGGGAAAACAAAATGTGTCACTAAAATGTAATAACGACACTTTAAAGTCTTTTGTAACACTTTAACGGATTACTATCCAACCGGACACCCGGACTTTACCCGGAACACGAAAATATTTATATTTTCACTATTTATATTTTTCTAAGCCAGTTAGGGTCCCTGATTACCCTAACACCCGTCATAACGCGCCTTATATTACTAACTAAGTTAGATACTTAGTTAACCTACTTAACTAAACAAAGTCTCCTAACCACCTACTTGAAATCGAACTAACCCAAACCCCCTCTTGGAACCGGCCCCATATTTAGGGGACACACTTGTACTTGGTAATCTTGATTAATCTTAGATTATGGGTATCTAGGGGACACCTTATCCTTTGGACAATAACATAAGTAAACTCTATATAAACCACCCTAAACACATAAGTTACTTATCACAAATCAACACCACAAAAGATCTCTCTCTCTTGTCTCTCCCACTCTCGGCCGAAACACCCCAGCCCCCTACACCCACTTTCGACATTCATCCTCATCATTCCAAGAGCATAAAAGTCCTAAGGGTTGTGTATTAGAAGGTTTGGTGCAAGCGGAACGCGAAGGACCTCAACCGTTGGCTTTTATCCACGCGTTTTTCGTCACGAATCTTCCCTAGCCCCGAGCTAGAGGTATAACCTTTAAATCTTGTTTTTAAGCTTATCTAAGGTGGTTAAAAGGACTTTCGTCGGATAAATATCGTAAACATGCGTTTTGAATCTTTAAAGTCTACTAAAACTATAAAAATGGAGGTTAATAGCACATGTCTTGGGTAAAAGTCGTAGGACTTGAAATTTGTGTTTATCTAGACCCGATCTATAATGTGGTAGCTCAAATCTTCGTTTAACCCAACTTTGTAAAATCACGTATCATCACATAAGCCCGTTTTTGGAAGATACAAGGGTTAAAAGTGAAACACTACCACATTTTAGAGACATGAACTTGTAAAGAATTATTTTACTTGTGTAAAAGTGCTTTAACCGGTAAAATGGTGTTTAAAACTAGCGGATCTACGAATCCGCAAGTGGTATCTTCAAAGGACCACACATTTAAGAACCATGTATTTGTAAAGAAACGGATCTTACAATGTTAAGAATGATATTTAGAACACACAAGTGTGTAAACACTTGTGTGACGCATATTTCGACAAAATGACTATTTTTGGGAAAAATAACTAGAAGTTGTAAAGTCGGACTTCTCTAAAAACGAGGTTTTACAAGATTGAAAGTACTTTATATGAAGATTTACGTATATAAATGGGATTTATAATATAGATTCGGAAAAACTACAAGTTCATGCGATTATGCAAATCTACATATTTGTTGACTAGTTTGATGTGTCGGAAATTGTTTGAGTGAATAAAGAAGTTGATTGAGTTGATTTGTTAAAAGAAAATGATACGCTTGAAAGCGTGGCCACCTCCAGTTACAGAGGAAACTCTGGCGAAATTTTCTAAAAACCTAACACTTAGACTTTTTATACAACCAGTGTTAGAACTATCTTTGGACATGTTTTCAAAACATAAATTTCGTCAGCACTATATTTTACTAAATATTCGGAGGTGGGATTTTCACAAAGATTAACGTGATAAATATATTTGTCACAACACTGTTTATGATTATTTTGTGAAATACATAAATATTATTTTTAGAGTAAAAATAATGTTTACAAATAATAACGACTCCAAAAGTAATACAAACGCTTTCGCCATAAATATATGAGTTACACCGGTAATTATATTACCACTTGTATGTCAAAACGTAACTTACACAATTACGGAAAATATTTATGAACGCGTACTTTAACAACGTATTTTGGGTAAATACTTATATTTTGGAGTTGAATATATATGAAGGTTAAGTGAGACTTAATGATGGAAAATATTACGCACATGTATTAAATCCCCCATCCTTGGGAAGGAGAAATAACTATCAAGCATATACAAAATGTAACACGAAATAGTTGTCTAACTATTTCCCGCAAACATAAACTGTAAAGCTAAAGCACGGCCGTCCGTCTAATAGAATTAGCACTTGTAGGTCGTTGCACAGCTTACTGCTTCAGAGACGCTTGATAGAGTTTACGCATCCACTGTGAGTTCATGTCCCCCTTTTCTCTAACTGTTTTCAGTTTACTTAACCGCGGGGGTGAAATACATGTTACTTTGTTTACAAGTACTTTATACACGGTATGAATTACGTAAGGAGGTTTAGATCATGTGAATGGGTAGTTAGAACACCGAGGGACTCGAGCGGTAGATCTATCTGGGTGTAGCGAGCCCAACCCCTGAGCCCGCATAATGGACCAGGTGGTGACTTGGTGCCCCAACGCCAAATACGCTAGGTTTGAATCTTCCTACTTGCATCTCACAACATGCTAATGGCCTTGCAAACCATTGGTGATCACAAGTCCTCTTACACTGCTACATACCAGGAAACTTTTATACTTACAAGTGTTTTACTTACTCACTTGCACATGAACTCGCTCAACATTATTGTTGATTTTTCAACTCACATGTATTTCAGGAAATTAAACGGATCTGGCACGGTATGGAACGTTTTCCGCTGCATATTGTCATGAAGTCATCAGGGTTTAGGGGATGTGTCTCTTACCTGGACAAGACACAGTCCTTAAACCACGTTTATGTTATGTTTTAGTTTGTAATGTTGTTGAACAAGGTTATGGTTGTGGGTTAAAACAATGGTACTGTATTTTGTTTTCAAAACTTAATGGATGACTTGCATGGTTTTTAAATTCATATAGCTTGTTATGATTAAGCTATGGTATTAAGAAGTCACACCAAAATTTACCACGCTTCCGCAAAGCCAGGGTGTGACAGCTTGGTATCAGAGCTCTGATCATAGCGAACTAGGATTCATTCTCGAGTCTAGACTATGATCACTAGGGCTCTCACGAAAACATTTTCTGCATACCACTCAAGTCCAGATCCAAAACTTTTTACAAACAAATGTTGAGCACATTTTATTCATTATTTTAGGCCCAGTCGGGAGGCTGAGGTTTGGTCTAGTGGGACTAGGAGTGTTGGTCTAGTGGGACTAGAAGTGTTGACTAGTGGGACTAGAAGAGTTAACTAGTGGGACTAGAAGTGTTGACTAGTGGGACTAGAAGAGTTAACTAGTGGGACTAGAAGTGTTGACTAGTGGGACTAGAAGAGTTAACTAGTGGGACTAGAAGTGTTGACTAGTGGGACTAGAAGTGTTGACTAGTGGGACTAGAAGTGTTGACTAGTGGGACTAGAAGAGTTGACTAGTGGGACTAGAAGTGTTGACTAGTGGGACTAGAAGTGTTGACTGGTGGGACTAGAAGTGTTGACTAGTGGGACTAGAAGTGTTGGCTAGTGGGACTAGAAGTGTTGGCTAGTGGGACTAGAAGGATAATTTGAATGTTTACGTGGTGACTACATGTTATATGACCATATGATTGATTATTATACGTATATGTGTTCGTGTTACAAACGTCATGCTTTCATCAAATACTAGAAAGACGGACACTACAAATCCCATGACCATAGTATCAGACGACATAGATCATCAAAGCACGAGGTGTACATTTCTGATACTACCGGCACAGACAACGACGACTCTCAGCCCTCTGTGCGCTGCCTGAAGTCGTAGCAGAGCCTACTAATGGCTACCTTGTTGGGAATTTGCCCCCTGCCGCTTATCTCGTTGTTGATATGCCCCCGACGTTGTCTCTGAAGACGATGCCGAACTACTAAGAAGAGGACCCACTTGAGGGCGAGGCCCCATTGCTGCTGGTATTAAACTACTGCATGCGGACGTTCCTGTAGGGGGAAACTCATGTCCATTCCCCTATCCCAGACTCATTTGAGTCTCTGACATCCGCATCTTCGCACATACAGGGAATGCAGCACCACTTACACGACGCCGACCCTGATAGGGCATCATTAGCTGCACCGGATCCCGCACACAATGTTGAGTTTGATCGCGATGTTGAGAACAATCCTGTTTTTCCGCCTGGTGTGATCCAGACCATGACATTGAGTTCATGCACATAGACCAGCCCTTGGGGGATCCTGTAACCCCTGTGATTGTTGATCCAGCTGATTTTGAGACGAAGTTTTTGATTCGAAGCTAGCCGTGGCCCCTGAGCCAGGCGTTGCTCCTGACCCCGCATTAGAGCATGACCCTGATCATGCCAATGCACCTACTGTTGCTCTTTGATTGATCACCTGCTTGGACGAGAGGAAATTTGGGGGTAACTGTGCAAGACAACTTATTATTACGGGGGCCCACGTAATAACGATTTGTAGTGCACAGGAATCCTGGTGGACTCTGCGGGTCAAGCTGATAATAACCCATGCAGCAGGAAATAACCCAAACGCGAATGACCAAGGCGATGTAGCCTCGAGTTCATTCTATTACAAGCAACAAGCCAAATTGGCAAGCCTATGTGAAGGCTCAGAAATTTACTTCCCCACTCACACAGTGAGCATATGTGCGTGTGAAATTGGGTGATTACATGATGGCTTATGTTGCTATATATACCTCATAGAGAATTTGAAACAACCCGCTTCACACTATTTCGTCATAAGGGAGTGCCACCCAGACATGACACAAACACCAGTACGTTACTAAGAACAGAAGACAAGCTGAAGAACGCATCTCACAGATAAATGCACGACATGAAGCCCTCCACTCTAAGTACAACGATGGCATTACTGGAGATAACCCTCCAACTGGCTGCACCTATAAACAGTTCCTGAACTGCAAGCCTTTAAACTTTGACGGAACAGGAGGCACCGATGCATTTGTTCATTGGTCCGAAGAGACCAACTCCACTCTAAGAACGGGTAACTGTTCACCCCAACGGAGTGTTACCTACATCTCGGGGATATTTCTGGATGGCACCCTCTCTTAATGGAACCTCCAGGTTCAGACCCTTGGCACAGGCGCTGCTTATACACTGAGCTGGGGCGAGCTCAAGGGAACGATTGAGAAGAAATGTTGTTTTAGGACGGAAATTCAGAAACTTGACGTGGAGTCCTGAAATTTGAGAAAGGACGAACCAGAGACTCCTGAACATTACCAGCAAACGCACGACTTGTCTAGGGTCGTCCCCTACTTAGTCAAACCGGAGTTCAAAAGGATTGAACGATTCACTTGGACACTTGCACCCCAGACCAGGGGTATGATTACTACCTCGAAGCCTCGACCATTGCAGAGGCTAATTTATTTATAACATGAGGTGTTATGTGGATGAATTATTGATAGCATGAGATGTTATGTGTTGATATTGTTAATGCATACGTGCATTTTGGTTGCGATGACCTAACCTACGTGAAACATCTTTTAGGAAATGCCTCCTAAACGGGGTGTACGCATACCCACCAACGAGGTGGAACTTCAGGGAATCATTACTGCAGTCATCGCACAATACGAGGCCCATCACTCCGAGCGCAACGGAGGTACCTCAGGAAAGAACCCACCCAACGGCTGTACCTACAAGCAATTCTTAAACCACAAACCTCGAGAGTTCGACGGCACCGGGGGTGCCTTAGCCTTCGTACGCTGGGTTGAAAAGACGGATTCTGTTTTACGATTGAGCAAATGTGACCACGAACATCAAGTCAAGTATATAACTGGGCTATTGATGGATGAGGCTCTGTCATGGTGGAACCATCAAATTCGGACGATGGGCGAGACTGCTGCGTATGCTATGACGTGGGACGAACTGAAAAATCTGATGCGTGAAAGATATTGCTCGAGGGCAGAAGTCCAGAAATTGGAAACAGAACTGTGGGACTTGAAAATGAAAGGACCAGAAATAGCAGAGTATGTGCAGAGGTTTAACGAATTATCACAAGTTGCCATACTCCTGGGGACACCAGAGTTTAAGAGAATTGAACAGTTCATAAGGGGATTGGCACCTCAGATTCTAAGCCTGGTAACAGCATCAAAACCCTCAACGATCACCGAGGCTATCAACATAAGCATAGCACTCACGGAAGAAGCGGTTAGACAAGGGAAATTTTCCACTGCGGAGGAGAAAGAGGAGACTGCGGTAAAGGCATCTGGGGATAACAAGAGGAAGCTCGCAAATTTCAAGATGGTTACTCGGGTAAGTAACAAGAAGAAGTCCAAAAAGGGAAAAGACTACAAAGGTATCCTACCTAAGTGCGACAATTGTTTACGTTATCATGTCGGGCGATGCAAATATGGAAATTGTGGTAACTGTGGCAAGGTGGGACATGTTGTAACACCTGTGTCATTTCAACCATCAAACAAATGCCCAACCAGTGAAATATTGTATTTCATACTTGGGATTTGTAAAAATATGTGTATCGTTTACACATATCAACTCTTGTTCGATTTCAAGCTCTAAATCGCTTTCTGGAAGGTTATACACGCACTGATGCGTAAATATAACCAGTTTAATGCAACGAACACTCCGGAATAGTGAAATGGGCTTAACATACCTTAAATAATCTTTACATAACTTAGATATAAGTTTTGGAAGGTTTGGTGTGGTGAAATCAAAGTTAATTCGTTTACAGGGACTAAACTTGACAAACTGCGAAAGTATGTCAATTTGAACTGTAATGAACATTCCGGAACATGACCATAAGTTAAACACACCTTAAATATCCTTTACATAGCTTAGAAATAGGCTTTGAGAGGTTCGGTGTGCTAAAATAAACTTTTGGGACATTCAGGGACTAAAAGTGTCAAAAAATGCACAAGTTTGCATTTTCGCGCATATCTTACGTTCTGAATACATCCGGACATCCAAAAAATTTATGTAAGCACTAAAATATTTTATTTTAGTGTTTGGCATAAGAAAAATCCATTCGTCGCGTCATTTGGATCGTTTTTCGCGCTTATGCGCATACCGTCGTAATTAAGCGAACATCGCGTTCGTACGACCAAACGAACCGACATCCGAGATATTTTTGAGCATGTTTCATGTTTCCTATACTTTAACATCCTTGTGAAGCTTAAAAATGGGCTTGACGGGTGTTAGAAGTGCAAAACACGACGATACGCGCACAGGAACCAAAACTGCAAAACTGCTAAAATAATAAAAAAAATAGAAAAAAAAAATATATAAAAAAATGCATTTAAATGCAAGTTGCAACTAATCAATCCTTAACCACATGTTTTAAGGTGAGGTGTCACAAAGTTAAGGAGCATAAGTGGCTCCATAATCTTTGTGACAAGTGTACGCACGAGATTAAGGCACGATATTCAAGAAACGATCCTAACGGCTCTACCTTTTCTATAAATACCCATCCACCCACAACCCCAAAACCCACAAATCTGATTAAGAAAGCTCTAAGTTGGAACCTTCGTTTCATACCTGAGCTATTTCGATCTGGGTTAGCATTCGGGGACCCTTCGTAAGTATTCTTTCGTTTCTTTCCTTATTTTTACTGCTTTTCGAGTCAGAAAGTCAAACTTTGTTTGACTTTCAGCATTGACCAGTAATGGTCAATGCGAAGTTCGTTTGAACTTCGCAACGTGATTGTAATCACGATGGTCATAGTCCCTTGGGACTATGCCTACTGATTACCACGTTGTCTAGGGTCGTAGGGTAGGCGATCTAATAAATCGCCTATACCTTCGAACCCGACCCAGTTTGGTCGATCATTAGGATCCGACCAAACACATTAGGTGACCATAGTATATAGGGAATAACCTTCCAAGGTTATACCTTATGGTCGCTTCGTTTAAGTAGTTGTATGATAGGTAGTTTATATGCCTTAGGTAAATTACCAAAATGCCCTTTTTACGCCAAAATTTATTTTAAGCATATGTAACATAACTTTTGGTATCTAAACTGATTTGGCAACAATATTAGACATGTTAAGGCATATTTTACTTATCATAGGGCTAGTTAGGCGTTCCGAACGCGTTTTAAGCGAACGACGCGTTAAAGTAGCATAAGCTACCTAAACGGGCCGTAATGGGTCGTAAGCACTTAGGTTAGGTTTCATTTAGTATGTAGGCTTTATTAAACCATACTACATGAGTACCCATACTCATTTGGTTTACGAGCCCTCATTCTACCCGATCTTCCGATATAGGTCCGGTTTATTAACATAGTTACCTATATTAGGTGTCGTTTGATTCCGAGATCTATAGCATTACTTGGTGGTTATCTTTTGACAACTGAGCAATCTCAAGTGAGTACATAGACCCCTCTTTTACTGTTTTCCAAACTGTTTTGGGGTGGAACACATGTGCCTACTTGTTACTTTCATGCTTTCCTGTTTTGACATCATATACTTGCTATGTTCATTAGTACATTATAGTACATGATTTCCTTACATTTTATGCTATGTATGCCCATTGTGTGCGTACTTAGTACATCGTTTTTCATTGCTTTTCTGTTGCATATGCTTATCCAGCATATGAACACATTATACTACATATTGAACCGTTGTAATCATTTGACTGTGATCCGTTTATATCTGTGAACCGTTTGTATCTGTGAACCGTGTGAACCGTATTTGACATAGACATTTCGGCATAGACATTTTAACATGATTGACATTTGATCATGCATTTCCCACAAAACATAACTTTGATTTAAAACAAGTTTTACTTCAATACTTTGTTTTTGTGTATATGGTTTAGTTGAGACATTTCACTTGCCATACATGATATTTTGACATAGACATTTGACCTGGATATTTTGACATAGACATTTGACATGGATATTTGACATAGACATTTGACATGGATATTTGACATAGACATTTGACATGGATATTTGACATAGACATTTGACATGGATATTTGACATAGACATTTTGACATTTGTTTGGTTTGATTAAGTGATTAAGTAACGATGCGTGTGTAATATGATACAAGCATGGTGGATACGCCGCTGGTACTTCCTATATATAAGTGTTTGTATGGTATTACATATTGTAGCGTTATTTGAATCATTTCAGTTTGATACATATAACATTTTATACAAATAACATACTTTTCACAAGACATTGTTTTACAAACAACTTATCTTATACAAATCCGTTTTACTATGGTTATTCATTTAACCATACATTATTTACTTATTTATACATATCATCCGAACTCATTGTTTTTCAAATGATTTACAAAACAAAGCAAACTAAAAGGTTCATGACTAAACATTTTCTCAAACATAAGTCATGGAACCTCTTTTCACAAAACCTATGTATCTCACAGGCATTTTTATGCTGACGTACCTATTTTCACATGTGTTTTTCAGGAGCTGTTGCATAAGATGATCAAGATACATATAGGCAGACTTGGGCTTTAGTGACAATAAAAGATGCAAGACTAGTTAATTATGTTGTTTTTCCTTGTTTGATTAGACATTGTAACACTTTTAATTAATAAAACGAAACTTCAATTGCCATGGATTTGAAACAATTAATTCTGTTACAACACTCCCCGATGTTTCCGCCACGTTTCGTATGTTCTACGTGGTCGGGGTGTGACAGAAAAGATGGTATCAGAGCCAATGGTTATAGGGAATTAGGTTATTAGTAATTAGTAATGCTTTGACCTAGTCTATAACCTTCTTAGGACCCTAACGCGAGTTTACTTGCGTTTAGTCATAAAACAATACTGTCACCTATCCTTAGGCGACGACCACAACAAGAACATAAATTTCAAAACCGCTTTGAAAACTAATCATCTGTTCTAGGATGATTGATTACAAGGTTTTGAACCCTCTGTTATATGGTTTTGAACCCCTTTGAATTTTCAAAATCTCGTCAAGTTTTTTTTTGGGTTTTAAATAATGTGAACACGTGCAAACTGGAAGGGTGAATGCCTGTATTCTGGGTTTTCTGTCTAGGCAAGCACTTCGTATACATCTCATCAGACGCGAGACCAGTTGTGCTTACCTGGGAATTCTTGGGATGAGTGTTCACTTATAGGCGAGCATGTCTTCGCGATACATTATTTTTGACCTATTTACTTTGATTATTCACCGAGGTCGTTTGTTGCTTTGTAGTAACAAACAAATGACCACTATCCATTGCTTTCATCAGATTTGTTTCATCTCATTCTTTTCGTCTAATCCTCTCACTCGTTTCATTTCATGTTCCTCTTTTAGAATGCCTCCTCGACGCGAAAGCCAGATATCGACTGCCGAATTGGCAGAAATCATTTCGCAACAAATGGCTGCTCAATTCCCAATCCTCTTTGCTCAATGGAATCAAGCCAACAACAACAACAATGGTCCGTGCAACTTCAAGAGTTTTAACTCGGCGAAACCACTCAAGTTTAGTGGTTCTGAGGGAGCGACTGGGCTTCTTCAATGGTTCGAGAGCATTGAGAATACTTTCCGCCATGTGCAGTGTCCTGACAATCGCAAGGTCGAGTTTGCTTCGAGTGTGTTCCAGAAGAGAGCCCTTACGTGGTGGAACGGGGTTATGAGAGATCATGGTGCAGAAGTTGCTCTAGCACAGACATGGGCCGAACTTAGGGCTCTCATGATGAAGGAGTTTTGTCCTCGTCACGAGATCAGGGCTTTGGAAAGGGAATTTGATGATCTTAAGCAAGACAGCGGTGAGCATCGAGCCTACACGGACCGTTATGAGGAGTTAAGTCTGTTATGCCCAAACATGGTCACGCCTTTGGATAAGGCGATCGAAAAGTACATTGATGGCCTTCCCGACTCAATACAAGACATTTTGACTGGTAGCAACCCTACTACTGTTAGGCAGGCCATTGAGTTATCTGCAACCTTGACTGAATCGCAGATCAGGAAACGTAAGCTTTTCCGAAAGGGTGACAAGAAACTGGTCGATGAATCGAAACCAATCGAGGAATCAAAGACCATGGATGAACAGACTGGATCCTCTAAGAAGTCAAAGAAGCGAAAGGCTTCTCAGAACTTCGCCGTGGTCGCTCACAATGATCAAGCCGTCCCCAACCAACCAGCTCAACCCCCTGCCAGGAAACCCTACAAAGGAACTGCACCCTTGTGCAACCAATGTGGCCTACATCATCATGCTGGTGTGAAGTGCCGCACATGCCAAGTTTGCGGACTTATAGGTCATACAGCGAGGGTTTGCCCAACAGCAGCAGCACCAAATCAGATTAACAACAATCCTGCTCAAGCTCGTTTCCCACTGGGATCTTGCTACAACTGTGGCGAGATGGGCCATTTTAGTAGAAATTGCCCAAGGCTTGCTAATGCAAATCCAGCGCAGGGATGAGCATATGATCAACCAGAAGACAACATCGTTTAGAAATAATCACGTCTTATGTATTATTTTCTTTTGTTGTCAAGATCCAAGAAACAGTTGTTATCGTTGTTTATAAATAAATCTTTCATTTACATTTCAATATGTTTATGTGGTTGCATGTATAAACATATCCCCTACAATACCGACAATCAAGGAACCGCATTCCTTGAAGAACAGACTACCTCCCAAATTTCTTCCATTATATGATCTCTTGCGTTATTCACGAAAATCCTAAGTACCCGTTTCTTCCAAGAGAAACGATGTACGAGGCGCCAAGTTAATAGCAGTCAATAAAAAGAAAATAACAATTTAAACAATTATGTGGTTATGTGCTTATGTGTTATCCTTTATGTGTCATGTGATCCAATTTATGTTATTCAAATCCTCGTAAAATCTTACATATCTTTGTGCAAGAGATTCATAGTAGGATACCCAAAGGTACTACTTAAATCCTTAATGGACTTCTACGTTGTAGTTAAAGTCCCTTGGATTATAATGTACTACCTCAAAATTTGACCCCTTTAGTGGTCTAGTTAAACAGATTGATCCAAAAATCTGGTTAGGGATATCATGTGATGATATAGCTGAAAGGACTCCTTAGTGGCCTAATTAAGAAGATCCTCTGTTGATCTAATTAAAAGGACCCTATGGTAGTCTAGTCACTCTCATCTCAGGTTTGATATCTTTCCCCACAACATTCCAAAACAAACTGTGCGGACTGTGCAAGGAATTACGTAATTATGGATGCATACATAATTATGGAATTTAGTGCACAGAAATCACAGCAAGTTCTATCATGTATCAAGAGTTAACCCTATTCATTTCCAATTCTGATGAAGCATCCGTTGAGGAAAAATGAACTAGCTATTCATTTTTCACTTCTGAAGAATATCCGTTGAGGAAATGAATATCCGTTGTATAATCCTTCATTTCCAACTCTGAGGAAATAACCGTTGAAAATGACTCCGTTAGTTCATTTTCGTTTCTGAAGATTTATCCGTTGAGGAAATGAATATCCGTTGTGTAATCCTTCATTTCCAACTCTGAGGAAGCAACCGTTGAAAATGACTCCGTTAGTTCATTTTCGTTTCTGAAGATTTATCCGTTGAGGAAATGAATATCCGTTGTGTAATCCTTCATTTCCAACTCTGAGGAAATAACCGTTGAAAATGACTCCGTTAGTTCATTTTCGTTTCTGAAGATTTATCCGTTGAGGAAATGAATATCCATTGATTTTCCTTTCATTTCAAATTCTGAAGAACAAACCGTTGAGGAAAATGACCCCGTTTGTTCATTTTCGTTCTGAAGAATATCCGTTGAGAGAAATGAATATCCGTTGATTTTCCTTTCATTTCAAATTCTGAAGAACAAACCATTGAGGAAAATGACCCCGTTTGTTCATTTTCGTTCTGAAGAATATCCGTTGAGAGAAATGTATATCCGTTTAGTTAATTCCTTTATTTTCCATTTCCGAAGAACCCGTTGAAGAAAATGACTCTGTTCGTTCATTTTCGCTTCTGAAAAATATCCGTTGAGGAAAATAATCAGATTTATGCTTTACATATCTTTGATGACTATTTGAAACAAAGTCATAGACAGACTCCTACGAATTAATTTCGGGACGAAATTTCCTAAAGTAGGGGAGACTGTAACACCTGTGTCATTTCAACCATCAAACAAATGCCCAACCAGTGAAATATTGTATTTCATACTTGGGATTTGTAAAAATATGTGTATCGTTTACACATATCAACTCTTGTTCGATTTCAAGCTCTAAATCGCTTTCTGGAAGGTTATACACGCACTGATGCGTAAATATAACCAGTTTAATGCAACGAACACTCCGGAATAGTGAAATGGGCTTAACATACCTTAAATAATCTTTACATAACTTAGATATAAGTTTTGGAAGGTTTGGTGTGGTGAAATCAAAGTTAATTCGTTTACAGGGACTAAACTTGACAAACTGCGAAAGTATGTCAATTTGAACTGTAACGAACATTCCGGAACATGACCATAAGTTAAACACACCTTAAATATCCTTTACATAGCTTAGAAATAGGCTTTGAGAGGTTCGGTGTGCTAAAATAAACTTTTGGGACATTCAGGGACTAAAAGTGTCAAAAAGTGCACAAGTTTGCATTTTCGCGCATATCTTACGTTCTGAATACATCCGGACATCCAAAAAATTTATGTAAGCACTAAAATATTTTATTTTAGTGTTTGGCATAAGAAAAATCCATTCGTCGCGTCATTTGGATCGTTTTTCGCGCTTATGCGCATACCGTCGTAATTAAGCGAACATCGCGTTCGTACGACCAAACGAACCGACATCCGAGATATTTTTGAGCATGTTTCATGTTTCCTATACTTTAACATCCTTGTGAAGCTTAAAAATGGGCTTGACGGGTGTTAGAAGTGCAAAACACGACGATACGCGCACAGGAACCAAAACTGCAAAACTGCTAAAATAATAAAAAAAATAGAAAAAAAAAATATATAAAAAAATGCATTTAAATGCAAGTTGCAACTAATCAATCCTTAACCACATGTTTTAAGGTGAGGTGTCACAAAGTTAAGGAGCATAAGTGGCTCCATAATCTTTGTGACAAGTGTACGCACGAGATTAAGGCACGATATTCAAGAAACGATCCTAACGGCTCTACCTTTTCTATAAATACCCATCCACCCACAACCCCAAAACCCACAAATCTGATTAAGAAAGCTCTAAGTTGGAACCTTCGTTTCATACCTGAGCTATTTCGATCTGGGTTAGCATTCGGGGACCCTTCGTAAGTATTCTTTCGTTTCTTTCCTTATTTTTACTGCTTTTCGAGTCAGAAAGTCAAACTTTGTTTGACTTTCAGCATTGACCAGTAATGGTCAATGCGAAGTTCGTTTGAACTTCGCAACGTGATTGTAATCACGATGGTCATAGTCCCTTGGGACTATGCCTACTGATTACCACGTTGTCTAGGGTCGTAGGGTAGGCGATCTAATAAATCGCCTATACCTTCGAACCCGACCCAGTTTGGTCGATCATTAGGATCCGACCAAACACATTAGGTGACCATAGTATATAGGGAATAACCTTCCAAGGTTATACCTTATGGTCGCTTCGTTTAAGTAGTTGTATGATAGGTAGTTTATATGCCTTAGGTAAATTACCAAAATGCCCTTTTTACGCCAAAATTTATTTTAAGCATATGTAACATAACTTTTGGTATCTAAACTGATTTGGCAACAATATTAGACATGTTAAGGCATATTTTACTTATCATAGGGCTAGTTAGGCGTTCCGAACGCGTTTTAAGCGAACGACGCGTTAAAGTAGCATAAGCTACCTAAACGGGCCGTAATGGGTCGTAAGCACTTAGGTTAGGTTTCATTTAGTATGTAGGCTTTATTAAACCATACTACATGAGTACCCATACTCATTTGGTTTACGAGCCCTCATTCTACCCGATCTTCCGATATAGGTCCGGTTTATTAACATAGTTACCTATATTAGGTGTCGTTTGATTCCGAGATCTATAGCATTACTTGGTGGTTATCTTTTGACAACTGAGCAATCTCAAGTGAGTACATAGACCCCTCTTTTACTGTTTTCCAAACTGTTTTGGGGTGGAACACATGTGCCTACTTGTTACTTTCATGCTTTCCTGTTTTGACATCATATACTTGCTATGTTCATTAGTACATTATAGTACATGATTTCCTTACATTTTATGCTATGTATGCCCATTGTGTGCGTACTTAGTACATCGTTTTTCATTGCTTTTCTGTTGCATATGCTTATCCAGCATATGAACACATTATACTACATATTGAACCGTTGTAATCATTTGACTGTGATCCGTTTATATCTGTGAACCGTTTGTATCTGTGAACCGTGTGAACCGTATTTGACATAGACATTTCGGCATAGACATTTTAACATGATTGACATTTGATCATGCATTTCCCACAAAACATAACTTTGATTTAAAACAAGTTTTACTTCAATACTTTGTTTTTGTGTATATGGTTTAGTTGAGACATTTCACTTGCCATACATGATATTTTGACATAGACATTTGACCTGGATATTTTGACATAGACATTTGACATGGATATTTGACATAGACATTTGACATGGATATTTGACATAGACATTTGACATGGATATTTGACATAGACATTTGACATGGATATTTGACATAGACATTTTGACATTTGTTTGGTTTGATTAAGTGATTAAGTAACGATGCGTGTGTAATATGATACAAGCATGGTGGATACGCCGCTGGTACTTCCTATATATAAGTGTTTGTATGGTATTACATATTGTAGCGTTATTTGAATCATTTCAGTTTGATACATATAACATTTTATACAAATAACATACTTTTCACAAGACATTGTTTTACAAACAACTTATCTTATACAAATCCGTTTTACTATGGTTATTCATTTAACCATACATTATTTACTTATTTATACATATCATCCGAACTCATTGTTTTTCAAATGATTTACAAAACAAAGCAAACTAAAAGGTTCATGACTAAACATTTTCTCAAACATAAGTCATGGAACCTCTTTTCACAAAACCTATGTATCTCACAGGCATTTTTATGCTGACGTACCTATTTTCACATGTGTTTTTCAGGAGCTGTTGCATAAGATGATCAAGATACATATAGGCAGACTTGGGCTTTAGTGACAATAAAAGATGCAAGACTAGTTAATTATGTTGTTTTTCCTTGTTTGATTAGACATTGTAACACTTTTAATTAATAAAACGAAACTTCAATTGCCATGGATTTGAAACAATTAATTCTGTTACAACACTCCCCGATGTTTCCGCCACGTTTCGTATGTTCTACGTGGTCGGGGTGTGACACATGTCAAGGAAACTTGTTGGCACAATACTGAACTTAGTAATGGGGGCCAAGACGGTAGTGAGAATCACGAAGGGGACAACGACAATGATAATTGTCAAGGCAGAATGAGTGATAAACAGAAGCGAGCTCGAGGATGTTTAAACTGTGGAAGCAAAAAGCATTTCAGAAGATATTGCCCGAAAAACAATCAGGCGCAAGGATGAAAGCTCCCCATCGGAGCTAGGGAGGCACGCCAGAGATCCAAGCATGGATAGTGGTACGTCCCACATTACTCAATACTATGCATCTGTATTGCCAACTACTGTTGCAAATTTTACGATTCACAATTCTAGTGTTCAAGGATAATTGGTTTACGTAGTGAGTGAGTAGTTATTCCAGTACCCATTAGAACTAGCATTGGGGAAGCTAGTGGAAGCCAACGCAGTAACTGGAATCGGCATGATAGAACCCGGAGAGCGTAAGTTTATTGCCAGTTGAGTTTGGAAGCTTCGACGTGATGATTGGGATGGACTGGTTGATGAACAACCATGCGGAGATTGTCGTCCGCGCCCCGACGACGAACGAAGAAATGATCGTGATTCATGGAGCAGGGTACGCTCCTACGGATTATCAGTCTAAGAAGACACGAAAATTCTCGCACAAAGGATGTGTTGCATTCTTGGCTCACGTTATAGAAAAGGAAGTCGAAGAACCAAAACTCGAAGATATCCTTGTGATTGGAGAATACCCTGCAGTCTTCCTCGAAGACTTGCCGAAATCATCTCCTCACGATTAGTCGGATCCCGCGTCGGTTTAATTCCGGGCACTGCACCCGTAGTCGATGCATCATAGTAACTTACATTTTCGGAGATGCAAGGATTGACAGAGAAGTGTTGGCAATGGTTAGAGAAGAAAGATAACAGACCAAAATTCCCTTTTTGGGTACTCCCATTTTTACCCATCAAAAAGAAGGATGATGATTTTCAAATAAACATCAACTACAGAGGATTGAACAAGCTGACGATCAAGAACAGGTATCCTCTGCCAAGAATCGATGATCTGTTTGATCAACTGCAAGTCTCGAACTATTATTCAAAGATCGATCTTCGATCTGGATACCATCAATTAAGGATACAGGAGGAAAGTATCCCGAAAACAGCCTTCCGAACTCGTTATGGACACTACGAGTTCCTTGATTATGCCGTTTGGTTTAACAAACGCACCTGCGGTCTTTATGGATTTGATAAATAGAGTTTGCAAGCCATACTTGGACAAGTTCGTGATTGTGTTTATTGATGACATCTTGATTTACTCAAAGACGAAGGCTGAACACGAACAACATCTTAGAGCCATTTTGGAGCTGTTAAAGAAGGAACAACTGTACGCCAAATTCTCCAAGTGCGAGTTTTGGCTACGCGAAGTCCAATTCCTTGGGCACGTGGTGAATGGAGATGGAATCCATGTTGATCCCACAAAGATCGAGGCAATCAAGAATTGGGAAACGCCTACAACGCCAACCGAGATTCGACAATTCTTGGGTTTGGCTGGCTACTATCGAAGGTTCATCGAGGATTTCTCGAAAATCGCTCAACCTTTGACGCTCCTCACGCAGAAGGACAAGACGTTTGATTGGGGAATCAAACAGGATGAAGCATTTCAGATATTAAAGGGTAAGCCTAGTAACGCGCCAATCTTAGCTCTACCAGAAGGTACTAATGACTTTGTGGTATACTGCGACGCATCGCGTCAAGGATTGGGTTGTGTGTTGATACAACGCCAAAAGATCATTGCTTACGCATCACGCCAACTGAAAGTGCACGAAAAGAATTATACCACCCACGATTTAGAGCTTGGCGCAGTGATTTTTGCTTTAAAGATCTGGAGACACTACCTGTATGGTACGAAGTGCACAATCTTCACAGATCACAAAAGCCTACAGCATATGTTCAACCAGAAGGAGTTGAATATGAGGCAAAGACGATGGGTTGAGTTGCTAAACGACTACGACTGCGAGATAAAGTATCACCCGGGGAAGGCGAATGTAGTTGCCGATGCCCTAAGTCGTAAGGAAAGAATCAAGCCCATAAGGGTTAGAGCTCTAGAAATGATCGTACGAACCGATCTTCCCTCGCGCATTCGCGCTGCACAAAAAGAATCCCTTAAAGAAGGAAATCTTGAGGATGAATATCTCCGTGGGATGGAGAAGTTATTGGCACCAAACAAAGAAGGAACATTATGTTTCGAGAAAAGACTTTGGGTTCCTTTGTTTGGAGGTTTAAGGAATGTTATTCTCGACGAAGCGCACAAGTCACGGTACTCTATACATCCCGGGACGGATAAGATGTACCACGATCTCAAAGATTACTATTGGTGGCCTAGGATGAAAGGCGATGTTGCTGTCTACGTGAGCGAATGTTTAACGTGCGCTAAAGTTAAAGCTGAATACCAGAGGCCTTCGGGACTTCTGCAACAACCGGAGATTCCCAAAGGGAAGTGGGAACAAATCTCCATGGATTTTGTTACAAAGCTGCCAAGAACGCCAAGAGGCCATGACACTATCTGGGTGATAGTGGATCGATTAACAAAAACGGCACACTTCTTACCTATCAGAGAAAAGGATAACACGAGCAAATTGGCTGAAATATACATGAGAGAAATCGTCGCACGTCATGGAGTGCCTCTCTCAATCATTTCTGATAGAGACGGAAGGTTTGTGTCAAGAATATGGCAATCCTTCCAAGAAGCTTTTGGCTCTCAATTAAATCTGAGCACTGCATTCCATCCGCAAACTGATGGCCAGAGCGAGCGAACGATACAAACCTTGGAAGACATGCTGAGAGCATGCGTTATGGATTTGGGCGGTAGCTGGGATAAACACTTACCTTTGGTCGAATTTTCTTACAACAACAGCTACCACACCAGTATTAGTGTCGCGCCTTTTGAAGCCCTATACGGACGCAAGTGCCGATCACCCCTATGTTGGGCTGACGCAGGTGATAGGCAACTTGCCGGTCCCAAAATCGTCCATGAGACGACGGATAAGATCGCGCAAATACTTAAAAAAAAAAAAAAACATCGAAGCCGCTCGCCACAGACAAAAGGCCTACGCGGATCCAAACTGTAAACACGTGGACTTCCAAGTCGGAGAGATGGTATTATTGAAGGTTTCACCCTGGAAAGGGGTAGCACGCTTTGGAAAGCGAGGAAAGTTAAATCCGCGCTACATTGGTCCTTTCAGAATTCTGGAAAGAATTGGGACAGTAGCATACAAGTTGGACCTACCTGCTGAACTAAATGGCGTTCACGATACAATTCATGTATCCAATTTAAAGAAAAGTCCAACTCAAGTTGACGTTGCCATTCCTATCGACGAGATTCATGTTGACGACACGCTCCACTTCATAGAAGAACCCGTCGAGGTCACAGCTTGGAAGGTTAACAGGACCCGCCGGAGTAGTGTCAAACTCGTCAAGGTTCGCTGGAATGCCAGACATGGTCCTGAATACACCTGGGAGCGTGAGGACCAGATGAAAGAAAGGTACCCCCACTTATTTCCCAAGAACCCTGCATCTACAAGCAGAACTTAAAATTTCGGGACGAAATTTATTTAACGGGGGGAGTATGTGACAACCCGCACAAAACCAGGTATCCGTACAACTAAATTAATGATTGATTACTGCTTAATTACTGTGCTTGATTGAAACTAGCTGATAAACTGCTACCTGCATACTGATACATGCACTTACTTGCATCATACTTTAATTGATGTCACTACATTATTTACATACTGAACCCTAGTGACAAACATGATGCACAAAAAGCACAGTAGCACTAAACGGATACACAGTGAACATGCTGATATAACCAGCATCAGGCAAATACTGCCTCTAAGGCCTGTTAAGAGCCTCATATATTTTGGCCACACTGGTAGTGAGTGTAGGATATAAGAGTTGTGTTACCGCGTCTCTAGGGGATAAGATACACTGATTCGGATGTGCCAGAACGTACTTTAAGTACCAAAACACAGCACTTTAACAATTTAACCAGTTTCTAGCTGACTAGTAAAGTGCCAGAAATAAGAAAATATTACTAGACACTTTCTAAAGTGTCGGGAAAACAAAATGTGTCACTAAAATGTAATAACGACACTTTAAAGTCTTTTGTAACACTTTAACGGATTACTATCCAACCGGACACCCGGACTTTACCCGGAACACGAAAATATTTATATTTTCACTATTTATATTTTTCTAAGCCAGTTAGGGTCCCTGATTACCCTAACACCCGTCATAACGCGCCTTATATTACTAACTAAGTTAGATACTTAGTTAACCTACTTAACTAAACAAAGTCTCCTAACCACCTACTTGAAATCGAACTAACCCAAACCCCCTCTTGGAACCGGCCCCATATTTAGGGGACACACTTGTACTTGGTAATCTTGATTAATCTTAGATTATGGGTATCTAGGGGACACCTTATCCTTTGGACAATAACATAAGTAAACTCTATATAAACCACCCTAAACACATAAGTTACTTATCACAAATCAACACCACAAAAGATCTCTCTCTCTTGTCTCTCCCACTCTCGGCCGAAACACCCCAGCCCCCTACACCCACTTTCGACATTCATCCTCATCATTCCAAGAGCATAAAAGTCCTAAGGGTTGTGTATTAGAAGGTTTGGTGCAAGCGGAACGCGAAGGACCTCAACCGTTGGCTTTTATCCACGCGTTTTTCGTCACGAATCTTCCCTAGCCCCGAGCTAGAGGTATAACCTTTAAATCTTGTTTTTAAGCTTATCTAAGGTGGTTAAAAGGACTTTCGTCGGATAAATATCGTAAACATGCGTTTTGAATCTTTAAAGTCTACTAAAACTATAAAAATGGAGGTTAATAGCACATGTCTTGGGTAAAAGTCGTAGGACTTGAAATTTGTGTTTATCTAGACCCGATCTATAATGTGGTAGCTCAAATCTTCGTTTAACCCAACTTTGTAAAATCACGTATCATCACATAAGCCCGTTTTTGGAAGATACAAGGGTTAAAAGTGAAACACTACCACATTTTAGAGACATGAACTTGTAAAGAATTATTTTACTTGTGTAAAAGTGCTTTAACCGGTAAAATGGTGTTTAAAACTAGCGGATCTACGAATCCGCAAGTGGTATCTTCAAAGGACCACACATTTAAGAACCATGTATTTGTAAAGAAACGGATCTTACAATGTTAAGAATGATATTTAGAACACACAAGTGTGTAAACACTTGTGTGACGCATATTTCGACAAAATGACTATTTTTGGGAAAAATAACTAGAAGTTGTAAAGTCGGACTTCTCTAAAAACGAGGTTTTACAAGATTGAAAGTACTTTATATGAAGATTTACGTATATAAATGGGATTTATAATATAGATTCGGAAAAACTACAAGTTCATGCGATTATGCAAATCTACATATTTGTTGACTAGTTTGATGTGTCGGAAATTGTTTGAGTGAATAAAGAAGTTGATTGAGTTGATTTGTTAAAAGAAAATGATACGCTTGAAAGCGTGGCCACCTCCAGTTACAGAGGAAACTCTGGCGAAATTTTCTAAAAACCTAACACTTAGACTTTTTATACAACCAGTGTTAGAACTATCTTTGGACATGTTTTCAAAACATAAATTTCGTCAGCACTATATTTTACTAAATATTCGGAGGTGGGATTTTCACAAAGATTAACGTGATAAATATATTTGTCACAACACTGTTTATGATTATTTTGTGAAATACATAAATATTATTTTTAGAGTAAAAATAATGTTTACAAATAATAACGACTCCAAAAGTAATACAAACGCTTTCGCCATAAATATATGAGTTACACCGGTAATTATATTACCACTTGTATGTCAAAACGTAACTTACACAATTACGGAAAATATTTATGAACGCGTACTTTAACAACGTATTTTGGGTAAATACTTATATTTTGGAGTTGAATATATATGAAGGTTAAGTGAGACTTAATGATGGAAAATATTACGCACATGTATTAAATCCCCCATCCTTGGGAAGGAGAAATAACTATCAAGCATATACAAAATGTAACACGAAATAGTTGTCTAACTATTTCCCGCAAACATAAACTGTAAAGCTAAAGCACGGCCGTCCGTCTAATAGAATTAGCACTTGTAGGTCGTTGCACAGCTTACTGCTTCAGAGACGCTTGATAGAGTTTACGCATCCACTGTGAGTTCATGTCCCCCTTTTCTCTAACTGTTTTCAGTTTACTTAACCGCGGGGGTGAAATACATGTTACTTTGTTTACAAGTACTTTATACACGGTATGAATTACGTAAGGAGGTTTAGATCATGTGAATGGGTAGTTAGAACACCGAGGGACTCGAGCGGTAGATCTATCTGGGTGTAGCGAGCCCAACCCCTGAGCCCGCATAATGGACCAGGTGGTGACTTGGTGCCCCAACGCCAAATACGCTAGGTTTGAATCTTCCTACTTGCATCTCACAACATGCTAATGGCCTTGCAAACCATTGGTGATCACAAGTCCTCTTACACTGCTACATACCAGGAAACTTTTATACTTACAAGTGTTTTACTTACTCACTTGCACATGAACTCGCTCAACATTATTGTTGATTTTTCAACTCACATGTATTTCAGGAAATTAAACGGATCTGGCACGGTATGGAACGTTTTCCGCTGCATATTGTCATGAAGTCATCAGGGTTTAGGGGATGTGTCTCTTACCTGGACAAGACACAGTCCTTAAACCACGTTTATGTTATGTTTTAGTTTGTAATGTTGTTGAACAAGGTTATGGTTGTGGGTTAAAACAATGGTACTGTATTTTGTTTTCAAAACTTAATGGATGACTTGCATGGTTTTTAAATTCATATAGCTTGTTATGATTAAGCTATGGTATTAAGAAGTCACACCAAAATTTACCACGCTTCCGCAAAGCCAGGGTGTGACAATAGTATAGTTTTAAACCATACTTAGCACCCAAAACTTGTTACCTACTAATTTTATAAACTATTTTTAATATTTTTACAGTAGGTATAATTCATGAACTCAGAATCCCAAATAACTCCTTAAAACTATGTGTGTAATGACCAAAATGCCCCTACGGTGTATAGTTTGGCCATAAAGCATAAACCACACATATGTTTGATATCCTACTGATATAATACCTTAAATTAAATATTTTTATAGAATGTTTATGACCAAAACTTTAGTTTACATGCAAGCTCCTTTTATAAATCATAAAATGACCAAAATGCCCTTACGTGGCTTAATTCGGTTTTAAAACCTTTATGGGCATACATTTTGATATCCTACTGATGTCATAACATATTTTAAGCATAATAACATATGAACTTGTATATGACTCACCCGGTTACCCGTTAATGCCTATACCCGTTCGGTTCGATTTATGTGACTAGTTTGCATAAATTAACCGAAACGGGTTTAACCTTATCATTTAAACTTCAAAATCCAGAATGTATTTAGTTTACCCATATTATAAAAGTCTTCATACTTGTTGGGTGTAAATTAAATTTCATTCCGGTCATCGCTTAACCTAGCATATTATACCGTAAATCATTCTTTAAGCTAACCGGTCTAAGTCTACGACTTAAATAAGACCCGTTAGCATTCTAATAGGTTAATATTACCTTCATTCCAGACTAGGAAGCCCAAGTAAAAGCTACCTTCGCAATTCTAAGTAATTTATACGGCTGAGTAGTTAACTCTTGCTTATATAATCATAGTTAAAACCCAGGTAAATACTTTTAACTTATTTTCCCTTATACGGGCTTGGGATACGGTACATTATTACCGCTTGTTCGGGTATGGGATCACTTGGTCGGATTGTGACTAACAAATCCGCATAACCCATTTTAACGCGTATTGTTTGATAACATAAACATTGGGGGTTAATGCGACCGTGTCCTGGATATCCTCGGCTCATTTAATTGCAAATGGCCACGACCTATGCACGGGATGTAGGCATACACCTGACAGTTGCAAAATGCTAATTTATACCCACAATGTTGGGAATAACTCCTTTGTGGGTTTATAAAAGTGGTGTGTCAGTTAATCATGTCTTGGTTTCTATATTGGGCCCCATATGTATAACAAACATACAAGATTAAAAACATAATTGTCCCAAGTTATAAAAGATTTTCGTGCCTTGTGCACCTAAACCAATTTTCTTAAACATTTTTCAAAAGATTCAGTTAATTGATTACCAGTGTAAACTAACGTATTTTCAAAAGACTAAGTGACAGGTACTTCACGAAAATAGGCTGGGAGCTGCTGGTGTCTAATAGAGGATCTTGCAATTCCTTAAGATGCCTTAAAGTCTATTAAACATCGTTTTGTATATTATTTAGATCCGCCTTTGGATCCGTTTCTTCAACCGTCTGTATATTATTATTTTGAACTTGAACATTCGGTTTGTAATAGTAATTTCCTTCCAAGCCTTCCATTGTGCTATAACTGTGTTTAATTGTCTATGATGATATCAACTATGTCACGATACTCCCCACCGGGCCCACCAGTTTGTGGTTAAAATATCGGGGTGTGACAGGTTGGTATCAGAGCCAACAGTGAGTGAATTAAACACTATCCTTTTGTGTTTAATCTCAATGACACAGTAGCACATTCCTTAGACTTCCGAGTCTAGGCAAATGACCTAGGATTAATCCTAATCTTTGTTCGGTTTATATATATTGTTTTCTTTTTTGTGACAGGTTAAAACTTAAGGATGCCTCCAAGAGTCCGAGGTGGAAAAGGCAAAGGTCTAATGAGAGGAGGACCATCAAATCAGGCGGGGCCGTCACACCGTCGTACACATCCACTTCATTCAGTTCCGATCCTTACGAGGATTGGAGGCACTCATTAGAACCAGCAAGGCGGTCCGTATCCTTGAGCACATCGTCTTCGTATCACCATTCCTTTGGGCCTCAACAACCTCTTGAGTCCCATCACTCCCAACACTCTCAACATTCTCAACATTCTCACCACTCTCTTTCTCAGGATCACTTTGACCCAAACGATTACATAAACTCTCCAGTGGGTCATAACCCGTTGGGTCCCGAAGACCATTTTCTAGAAGATATGGATGTGGATGAAGATCCAGATATGCCACCCTTTGGGACGCCTACGCATCCCATTGACATCTCTAGTGGTTCTTCTTTCACGGGATCTCCTTACCAAGGTCTTGATGAATATGCAGAATGGTGGGGCCAGAGGAAGTGGGAATATACTCTTTCTTTCCACAATACTCCACCACAACAGCCTCCATCTGAGGAGCCATACTTTCAGGCGGTGACGCCACCACCACCACTAGTGGAGGAACAACCTCCACCACCTCCAGAACCACCGAGGAGGAGGAGGAACGAACGTATGTCTGTGCATGGGGGCCCACGATTTAGTTCGCCCCAAGCTTCAAGTAACTATCCTCCTATCCCTGAAGACCCACAAATGGGTGGACCTTCAAATGTCGCGCCGATAATTGACACCACACCGGCCACCTTCGCGCAACAACCACCTCCAATGGGTTTTGAAAACCCAATTCCCACCTACCCAGCTGCGACTGGGTATAACCTGTTTGAGCCTCAAGCACCTACGGGTTACAATTATCAAGCACCCGCTTACGACCCATACGTTGAAGCGGCCATCCATAATGCTTTATACCCTTCGCCCTTCCCTCCTGCATACCCAACTGGGTATCCCGCCTATGGGTATCAATACCCTCCACCTCAACCTCAACCTCAACCACAACCACAACTTCAACCTCAACCTCCACCTTAAAAACAACTACCACCCCAACAACTAGAAATTTTACATAGGGAGGAAAATGTTGAATGTCGAGTAGACAGGGGTGAGAGGAAGACCACTAAGTTTCTCAAGAAACTTACAAAATTAATCAAGGGGAAGAAGGATGAAGATTGAAGATTTTATTTTTATCTTGTATTCGTTATTTAGAATTAAGTCCCTACATGGACATTTTTATTTAGTATTAGTCCCTGCGTGGACTTGTTCTCCTTTTAGTCCATGCGTGGACAAATTATGTTATTTAAAGATCCGTTTAGGGCGATTTTGTAACCTTTAGTTTTTATTAATGGAAATCTTCTTTTGGAATTTATATTGTTATTATATATATGTATAACCATTACATCATTGTGCAAACAATCATTTCAAATTTTATTGATCTGCTAAGTAAATTCCAAAAGATCTTCTTAATGGTATAACCTAGCCTATATGTCAATGCGAACATGGCTATGATGGTAAAACCCTCTTAAGACAATTAATCTTTGTTAACATCCATAACATGTTAACACTCCTGGCAGTGTGACTTGAGAAACCACACCAGCCGTCAAAGTACTTGGATTTCTTCCAAGCCTTTATATAGCCTAAATGATCAATGTATGTCATGGCTAATATCATCGAATATGATGATCATATTAAAACATCCAATAGTGATGTTAATTGTACTGCCTACGGGCTAAGTTATATCGTTTTTCATAACGATGACAGCCGTAGTCTATGGCTCCCTGTCTAAAGGCAAGAACTATGTTCAAACCTTAAAACCCCTGATCTAATAAGATCTTGGATTATATTTCAAATTGTCCAGGTGACAAGGCCTTTTGTGCCATATAATAAATATCCTTCGAGACGAGCCTTTGTGCTATATAATATTGTCAATGCGACAATGACAGTTGTGACATGCGTTCCCCTGTCTAATATACAAAGGATTATATCCTATTTAAATGCCTTTGATGGTTCTTTTGTAACCTAGGCTAGCTGTAATAAAATAATTCTAAAATATTCCTTAGAAATGTTATAATTATAAGCCTATATGGTTCATTTAACACCATGGCTCATTAATCATCAAATATGATGATTCATTGTTTAGTAACTAAACAATTGCTGTTTGACATATAGCATTAAAAGCTTCATAATGGTTAATTCCGACGAAACGCAGAGCCATACAGCTGAAAGAAATGATGCTACAAGACTTAATATAACTGGTGCTAACTTACATGCCATGATTGATACAGCCGTTACTAAAGCTGTAGACAAAGTGCTAAAGGAGTCGAGTGCTACTCGCTCCAAATCTCACTCTAAGTCCCACTCTAAACCGCATACATCTAAGAAGGATGAATATATTAATTCATCAAATCAAAATAGTGAACCACCCAAGAAGATCGTGTTTGATCAAGAACCCCATTTCAACAAGGGTTGCACTTATATGTACTTCGTCTCTTGTAAACCAAGAGACTTTAATGGAGAAAAAGGAGCCATAGATTGTATGAAATGGCTAGATGAAATGGAAACGGTGGTAGACATAAGTGGATGTGCCAAGGAGGATGTGGTTAAGTTTGCATCCCAATCTTTTAAGGGCGATGCCCTAACCTGGTGGAAAGCCCTGATTCAATCCACTGGAAAGATTCCTCTTTACAATATTTCTTGAACCAAATTCGTGGAGTTGGTAAAAGAAACATACTACCCTCAACATGAGGTAGAGAAGGTTGAAACTGACTTCTTGACTCTGGTCATGAAGAACTTGGATTGCAGGACATATGTCTCTAGTTTCAACTCCATGTCAAGACTTGTCCCATATTTGGTTACACCGGAACCAAAGCGCATTCCGCGCTTCATTGGTGGTTTCGCACCGGAAATTAAGGGAAATGTTAAGGCTTCAAAGCCTACCACTTATAGATCTGCTGTAGATCAATCATTATCCCTTACACTAGATGTGGTTAGGAGTAGGTCTGGAAAGACCACTGACGAGGGGAAAAGAAAGAGGGAAGATGATAACTCACGCCACTCATACAAGAAAAAGAAAGGGAATTCTGGGTTCAAAAAGAACCATAATCAATCGGGTGAAAAACCCACATGCAAAAACTGCAACAGGAAGCACTTTGGGTAGTGCACCATTGATCCAGAGGCCAAACCCTATGGGATCTGCAAGAAAAAGGGGCACAAAACTCTGGAATGCAAGGGTTTAAAGGATGCAGTCTGTTATGGCTGCAATAAAAAAGGGCACATCAGAACAAACTGCCCTAAGAACGCAAAGAAGCCTGAAGAGGCCAAGAAAACGAATGCGAGGGTATTCTAGATGAATGCCAAGCAAGCAGTAAACGACGACAATATTATAACAGGTACCTTCCTCAAAAACGATATTTATGCTAGAGTTTTATTTGATTCAGGTGTAGATAAGTCTTTTGTAGACCTTAAGTTTATTGAAATATTGAATCTGCCTATTTGAAGAAACACTGGTTTAATCGACCGGAATCAATTGAACCAGGGTGTTTGAATCTGCATAAAAGGGTTAGGTCTTCTCGTTTGATTCAGTGGTAAATGATCTCCTTCTTCGAACAACAACTGCAAAACAAACAGCCGTTAGACTCGTCACGGGGGGAATGGGGGTTCTCTCCGTGACCACCCTCCGGCGTGAGAATAAGTACAGGGTTTGATGAAGAAGAAGAGGTAATAGTAAAGTGAAGTGAGAGTAACTTGAAAAATGATACCTGAAACGCCTTATTTATAACCGAATTTGGGTGGGAAAGTTTGTTGACGGGAGAGAAGACGGAAAGTAATTTCTGTAAGCGGTTATCCCCTCACCGTTAATCACTAATGTTATATGTGTGCACACGGATTGTGGTTGCGATCAACGGCTGGGGTGATGCCACATGGAAAGTGGGCAAGTGTGGACCTTTTTCCAAGTTAGTGCCATCATCGTGAACTTGATGGGTGCTTGGGATGATGCCACGTGGCCATTCGGTTATAACTGAATGGTTGTGCACAAATAAAGCCTTCTAGAAGGATTACAGCTGTAATCCTATGTGGCTCTTCCTCATGCTAATTTTGTTATGACAGAAAGGTTTTTTGTCTAACTCTGGATGATATTTACGCGGAGGTTTTGTTAGGACTTTTGTCACACCCTGACTTTTGCGGAAGCGTATGATGTGTGACTGGTTTAATATCATTGCATTCAATAATAATAAACAACTACATGATCAAAATGATGTTCATCCATTCATTAAGTGAAAGTATTACAAATACCAGTTATTTAAGTTTCAAACAACACAACCTTCGACTAAGATACAATTCAACAAAAGTGGATGACATCTAAACTTGGAATTTACTTCTAGAAACAACACCCGCGCCCAAGATCCAACTTGTTACCTGAAATACATGTAATTTTGGAAAACATCAACAAAAGTTGAGCGAGTTCATGCGTTTTGTGTGAGTACTGGCAAACTTGTAAACCTTTGAGAGACTCCTTTGAAGACAGGTATGAAAAGTGTGTATGAACATACCAAATAAATGTTTTACAAGGACACTAAAGCATGTGAGGACATAGGGAGCACTCGAAATGAGTAGGCTTATACCCTTGTTGATTTCCCTCGATTATGTTGATTTCCCATGACTATGTCGATTTCCCTCGACAACGTCGAATTTCCCTTCGACTATGTCAATTCACCTTGACTATGTCAATTCACCTTAACTATTGTCAATTTACCTCGACTGGGACACCGAAGCACTCAAGTGGTCACAAGTACTATGAGTGGGGTTCGGCCGTACCCGTTAGATCTAACCTTCGTCCCTAATTATGAGTTAATGGCATTTCAAATTTAGTCTATGCTCACATGATTTAATAGTTTAGTTCATAGTCAATTCATACTGTTTAAACATTCGTAACATGTATTCCACCCCCGAGAGTTATAAAACCAAAAACAGTTAAGAGAAAAGGGGGACATGAACTCACTGTTTTGCGTCTTCGGTACTCGTAACTCAAAGCTCGTCAGCAAACAAGACTTCCTACAATGTACTATGGTCTATTAGACGAACGGGTCGTGCCTTGCCTTAGAATTAACGTTTCTGAGTTACGTTTCTTCCATGTCTTCAATTTTATTCCAAGTTATAATTACTCGTTAAAATAATAATTATTTTAACTTTAAATTATATTTGATTTTGGAATAATTGTTAAACAATATTTTTTTTTTGTACAATACTTCTCAAGTATTTATTTTCGTATTTCCTTCCCAATGATGGGGGTATTTCATACATGTATTTTCTTATTCTTGTATTTGTAGTTCCAAATTAATATATTTTCAAGTCTCACTTTAGAAAATATATAATAACTATTTTGTCCTAAAAATAATGTATTGTCAAGAAAATATATATTTTTCTCAAAAATCATATATCTTCTAAATATTCTAAGAAAATATATTTTTACTCCTCAAAAATAATATATTTTCTCCTTGTCGAAAATATGATATACTTGGTAATATTTACAAAATCATATTTTCATTCCTTTTGTATCCAAGATATCATTTACCAAAAATATATTTATAACAGTATTTTCCAGAATATTATGTCAGTTACTGCCACACCCCTTTCTGCGGCGGAAGCACGAGGTGTGATCATGAAAGGTTCCCATTGCATACGAAAGGTAAACATACTACATGCTCATAAAATAACTTCAAACTGCCAAACATTACATAACCGAAAACATGGTTTAAGAGTTTACAACACAAGACAGCATTTTGGCTGATAAGTTTACAACTTTATTCAAAGATAAACAAAAGCAACATCCAAGAGCATGAGTAAAACCGCGCGCACATCCATCCTAGTTACCTGAAATACATGTGAGTTTTTGGAAAACGTCAACATAATGTTGGTGTGAATTCATGCAGTATGTGACAACCCGCACTAAACCAGGTATCCGTACGACTTAACTAATGATTAATTACTGCTTAATTACTGTGCTTGTTTGAACTAGCTGATGAACTGCTACTTGAATACTGATACATGTACTTACTTGCATCATACTTGCTTGCCGTCACTACATTACTTACATGACTGAACCTTAGTGACAAACATGATGCACAAAAAGCACAGTAGCACAATACACGGATAACCTATTGAACATGCTGATAAAGCCAGCATCAGGCAGACACTGCCTCTAAGGCCTGTATGAGCCAGAAACGTTTTGCTACACTAGTAGTGAGTGTAGGGATATAAGGGTTGTGGAACTGCGTCTCTAGGAATAAGTCACTATGACTGGATGTGCCTAAAACGTACTCTAAGTGCAAAACTCAGCACTTTACAAAATATTTCAGCTTTTAGCTAACTAATAAAGTGCCAAAACATGAGAAAAATAACACTAGACACTTTCCAAAGTGTCAGGAATAAGCTGTGTCACTAAAAAGAGTAATAACGACACTTTAAAGCTTTATTAAGCGCTTTAACGGATTACTATCCAACCGAACAACCGGGCGTTACCCGAAACATGAAAATATTGTTATTTTCACTATTTATCTTTTTCTGAGCCAGTTAGGGTCCCCGTATACCCTAACACCCATTGTAACACACTACACTTTAGTAACTAAGTTAAACACTTGACTAACTTGGTTTAAGCTAACTATATACTTAGTGTCTAGTTGAAATCAAACCAAGGGACCCCCCCCCCCCTTGACCGAACTCGGTCACTTTGTGACCCCCATGGTACCATTTTGATTATTTTAATCAATGATGTTTAATATCTACAAGACACAATATCCTTTGGGTAATGCACTAGTGATTTGCCTATAAGTTAGAAGATTAACACATATGATCATTCATCTCACAATACACCAAGTCACAACTCTCTCTCCCTCTCTCAAGGCTTACGGCCGAACACCCCACCATCCATCCATCCATCTTTCGATTTCATACAAGCCATTCCAAGATCGTGCAAGTGTTAAGGGTCTCGTATTAGGAAGCTTGGAGCAAGCGGAACGCGAAGGACCTCTCTACTTAGCTTTTATCCACCTCTTTTGCGCATAGATTCTTCCCTAGCCTCGAGCTAGAGGTATAATGCTAAAAACACCTTCTTGAACTAATCTAAAGTGGTTAAAAGGATTTGTATCGGTTAAAACTCGTTAACATGCAAAATGATGCTTTAAAGTTTACTAAAAACACTAAAAGTGGTGGTTAATAACTTATATGTTGTGTAAATGATGTAGTATTCGAAATACATGGTTATTTAGGCCCGATCTATGATGTGGTAGCTCGGATCATCGTTTAACCCAGTTTAGTAAGATCATGGATCTTAACATAAGCTTGTTTTGAATAATACAAGGGTTAAAAGGTGAAACTCTACCACACGCGAATCATGAACTTGTGTAAAAGATGTTTTACTTGTGGAATAGTATTTAAAACTAGCGGATCTACGTATCTGCAAGTGGTATTTTCAAAGAACCACGTATCAAAGAAATCATGTATTTTAAAAGATAGATCTTACATTAACAAGCACGATTCTTATAAACCACAAGTGTGTAAACACTTGTGAAATGAAAAGATCCAACAAAATAACAGTTTTTGTAAAAGATGACGGGAAGTTGTAAAGATAGATTTTCTCTAAAAACGAGGTTTTTACAAGATCAAATTACCTTATATGAAGATCTACTAAATTTAAGGGAATTTACACCATAGTTTTGGGAAAACTGCAAGTTCATGTAATTTTTGGAAGTTTACGCATATGTTGATTAGTTGTTGTGAGAAAAGTTGTTCTGATCAAATAAAGAAAATTGTTGAGTTGATTTGTTAAAGAAAATGATACGCTTGAAAGCGTGGCCACCTCCAGTTACAGAGGAAACTCTGGCGAAATTTTTCTAAAAACCTAACACTTAGAACTATTTACACTACAAGTGTTAGAATTATTTTTGACATGTTTTCGAAATATAAATTTCGCCATGACTTTATTTACCAAATATTCGGAGGTGGGATTTTTACAAAATTTAACGTGATGAATATATATTTTTCACACACTGTTTATGATTATTTTGTGAAAATGCATAGATATTATTTTTAGAGTAAAAATAATATTTACGAACGTTAACGATCCCAAAATAATACGAACGCTTTCACCATGAATATATAAGTTACACCGGTAATTATATTACCACTCGATTGTTAAAACGTAACTTACGCACTTACGGAAATATTTATGAACGCACATGTATTGAATCCCCCATCCTTGGGAAGGAGATTAACTACCAAGTATATACAGAACGTAAACACGAAATAGTTGTCTAACTATTTCCCAAAGACTTAAACTATAAAGCTAAGGCACGGTCATCCGTCTAATAGAAATTAGCACATGTAGGTCGTCGCACAGCTGCGTGAGCAGGAGATACTTGGTAGAGACGCTTCACTGTGAGTTCATGTCCCCCTTTTCTCTAACTGTTTTCAGTTTTCTTA
>JARYGA010036108.1:0-19634 GCA_030545235.1 Helianthus tuberosus
CTTTTATAATATACTCTACTAAACCGGTGTCCTAAAAACTATTTAATAGGATGAATGATTTTTTTGGGTCCTATTATCATATAATTTAATAGGACACTTAAAACGTAGATCCTAATAAAGTACTTTATAAGGCATTTAATTGTTAGTGTCCCATTATGTGGTATTGTATTAGGACACTTGATCATTTGGGGTCCTATTATAACATAACTTAATAGGACACATTGTAGTTAAGTCATAAATGTTCAGTGTTATAGGACCCTTTCTAGTCGAAGTCATATTAGAACTTAACTTAATAGAACACTTGACACTTGGGTCTTATAACTTTAAACTTTATAGGACGCTTAATCATTGTGGTGTTATTATAATACACCGTAATAGGACACTTGATATTTGAGTCATAAAACATTAGTTTTATAGGACGCTTATTCGCTAGAGTTTTATTATAATATAACTTAAAAAGACACTTGACACTTGGGTCTTATTAATTTAACCTTTATAGGACGCTTAATCATTGTGGTGTTATTATAATACACTTTAATAGGACACCTGATATTTGAGTCATAAAACATCAGTTTTATAGGACGCTTATTCGCTAGAGTTCTATTATAACATAACTTAATAGGACACTTGACACTAGGGTCTTATAACTTTAACCTATATAGGACGCTTAATCATTATGGTGTTATTATAATACACCGTATTAGGACACTTGATATTTACTAATGTGGCTAAAATTTAATACATATGGTTATGTATATTATTTTCTGTGACCAAAGGTTATACAATATCTACACTTAAAATTTAAAAAAAGATCATGGGCCTTTATATAACATTCATCACATCATTGTCACTTTGTTTATTTTCGTGTGACGAAATATTAAAATGTTATGAAAAAATGTGTGATTAAATGTTAAACTTACACCATATTAAAAAATTTCTCAAAATTATTTCATTCTAAAACTTCCCACTAAAATATTTATCCTAGAATTTAAATTTTCCCTCAAAATATTTAATTCTAAAACTTCCCACCAATATATTTTATTTTAAAACTTCCCACCAAAATATTTATCCTAAAAGTTAAACTTACCCCCCAAAATAACTTCCCCCCAAAAATATTTCATTTTAAAACTTTTCACCAAAATACTTCATTCAAAACTCCCCTCTCAATTAATATTCTCATTTGAAAAATTATATTAGTTAATATTATAAAACAAAAAAAAATCTTACTACATATTTAAAAATTTATCCTATTATTAATGTTATATATTCTAACCATATGTGTTTTCTTCTAAAAAATATGTAAGAGTATGCATATTAGTTACGTTTATATACGTATTTAATGTATGCAAAATTAGTACTAGTGCCAAATTTCCCGTACCGAATTATTTTCGGTACCCACTTTTTGGCGTTTTCGGTACGGTACCAATATTATACCGAGTTTAATTTTCAAATACCGGTAACGTAGAGTATCGTACCAAACATTTTCAGTACCGGTACCCATAGTTGATGATATTCGGTAGCAGTATTTTCGTATCGATACTGAGCTCATCCCTAATAATATATGTATTAATAGACCATATTGGGCCTTAATGGATCACAATGGCCAATAGTGGGCCATATATGTGTGTTAATGGACCATATTGGGCCTTAATGGATCATAATGGAGAATAGTAGTCAAACATGTCTTAATGGACCATGTTGGGCCTAAATAGATCACAATGGACAATAGTGGATTATACATATCTTAATGAACCATATTGGGCCTTAGTGGATCAAAAGGACCAATAGTGGATCATACATGTCTTAATGGACCGTATTGGACCTAAATGGATCACAAAGACAAATAATGGATCATATATGTGTTAATCGACCACAATGCACAATAGTAGATCGTACAAGTCTTAATGGACAATATTGGGCCTTAATGGATCACGATAAACAGTAGTAGATCATATATGTGTTAATGGACCATATTGGGCCTAAATAATTCACAACGGCCAAATAGTAGATCGTACAAGTCTTAATGGACAATATTGGGCCTTAATGGATCACGATAAACAGTAGTAGATCATATTTGTGTTAATGGACCATATTGGGCCTAAATAATTCACAACGGCCAAATAGTGGATCATATATGTCTTAATGGACCATATGTCCCTTAACGGATCAAAGTGGACAATAGTTGATCATACATGTTTTAATGGAACATATTAGGCCTTAATGGAGCACGGTGGATAATAGTAGATCATACATGTTTGAATGGACCATATTGGGCCTTAATGGATCACAATGGACAATATTAGATCATACATGTCTTAATGGACAATGTTGGGCCTGAATGGATCATAGTGCACAATAGTAGATCATACTTGTTTTAATGGACCATATTGGCTCTTAATGGGTCACAATGGACAATAGTAGATCACACATGTCTTAATGGACCATGTTGGGTCTTAATGGATAATAAATGACAATAGTAGATCATATTATTCAACTGACGATTCTGGCCAAACACATTTGATTTAACAAATATATATGAACCGAATACCCGTTTAGTGAAATTTATATAACCAGCGTACCTGGTTTATTTAATTATGGTTTAGCGAGCAAATTTTAGTAAGTGATCGAGACGCGCGACGATTAAACGGGTTCGTATTCATGGTATGGACCCATTATATTATATATCATATAAATATGCTATGTCGGTGTTTGTTGTTTTCCCCGTACATTTCTGAGTTCTTTTACTTTTGAATCATATTAATTTGTTTACTTTTGGTTGAAATTAGTTATCTAGTAATAGTTTTATAGTATCTGAAAACTACAGAATGATCACTAGAATTAACAATAGTTAGTTGCTAAACTATATTTTAACAATTAATTAGTTATCTTAGAGCTTTGTTGTCTTTTGGCGTCCGGATCATACAACGTCAGTACTGTTAATAATATTCGTTTCTTTGTTTTTTGGCGTCCGGATCAAACATTGTTTAAAAATTTTTGTTATTCAAATAATATAAAATAATGTTTCATAAAATAAAATTTTGAATATTCCTTTACGACCTGTTTTTTTTCAACATTTCGATAAACATTTAATCCAAATTGATGTTCGAATAACATCGACACCGTGCTGATATCGTTCGTGACGAAGCAAATCGATTCTGACCGAATTAGTACCGGTAACGAGATTATCCAAACCGATATCGAATGAATGATCGCTGCAACGCGCGGGAAATCCTACTAGTTTAACTAAACATAGGTATGAAATCATCTCAAACTCCTTTCTCCTTCATTTTTTCTCCATCAAAACCCTAGCCCCCATTGTTATTTCTCACTCACAACACTAAGATCTACAAGTCTAGAGAGAGAGAGAGAGAGAGGGAGTGAAAGCCGTGAGAGAGAGGATCGATGATAGAGAGATAGACGTGTGAGAGATGTGGCAGCCGCACGCGGCGGTCCAAGACCACAGCAGCGATGGCTACAGGTTGGGCGACAGGGAGTTGTTTTAGATCTGGTTCGGTGATGGTTCAGGGGTTTGGCGGTGATTGGCGGCGGAAACGATGGTTACAGGGTGGTGGAATGCAGCGGTTAATGATGGCGGAGAAACCACAGACAACAAGGGGCAGAGGTGACACGGTTAGGGTTCCTCCTAATCCTATGGTGGCAGCGATGTGACGGCTCAGCCGTCTCCTGACGGTGGTGACATTCTCAAGCAACGATAATACAGATCTAAAGCCGGCTAGGGCATGAAACGGATTCCGGTGATTCGGGTGTGGTATTCCAGCAACCATGGTGGTTGACGGCGGGTTTTGGTGGTTCTTTCCGGTGGCATTGGCTCGGGTTTAAGATGGATTCTCCAACGATCTAAGGTTCATGTAAGTGCACCTCTTGTTTTGCTACATCTGATTTCTTAGATCCATGGCATTTGAGGTGTTTAATGGTGTTTATAGGTGGTGGTGACGGCTGCCGATCTTGGATTGATGCTCCGGTCACCGGGCATCGGCGGATGACGGCTTAAAAAGGCCTTTTTGTGTTGATTGTTAGTGTTAGTTTTTGAAATTGGAACAACTACTGAAAATGTGTTTCTTTTTATCATGTAATACATATTTAATCTTGCAAATTTTTTTTTGGTATATGAATGAAGTGAAATAGTCCTTTGCAGCTGAAGTTAGCTTGTTTTTTTTACTATACTCAAATTAAAGGGTATACAAAAGATCGTTTACGATTCTGATTTTCTGTTATCAAGACAAATGTAAAAGTAGCTGATTTACCATAGATGTAGTCTTGTTATCTAATTGTGGTTCACTTAGAAAACATATTTGGTTGGAATTCAAGAATTTGAGTTTTTTTAGTGCACATATCAGAAAGGAACGAGTCAAGTTACGTCTTTGTGTTTAACCTTTGTGTCAATGTGTTTCTTTTTCAGTTTTTTGTACACGTGGTTCTGAAAACATTAATTTTCTTGATTTTCTGTAGAGATAATCTCAAGAGATATACAAGTGACTACACTATCCAAGTCTTAGTGGGTTATTGCACGGTTTACATATTTATGCAAACTTTTATGATCCCGGGAACTGTTTTCATGTCACTGCTTGCGGGGTCCCTTTTTGGGGTATTGAGAGGTGTAACTCTTGTCGTCTTTGCCGCTACTGCTGGTGCATCTTCCTGCTACTTTTTATCTAAGTTGATTGGGCGCCCCCTTATCTCGTCTCTGTGGCCCGATAAATTGGTTTTCTTCCAAGACCAGGTGAGGCTCAAATGCCCCATTTTGACCATTACTCAATCTGTTTGACCAGATCATTTTGCTACCTTATATGTATCCATCTCTGGAATGTCGAAAGCTTCTAGCTTTATTTGATGAATTTTGTTTTGCTTACATATTCATTTATTTATATATTTACAGTTATAAGTTTATGTATATATATTATTGCTATTTTTCTCATTTTTATATACAGTACTATCTATTATGCAATCTTATAGTACGTTATTAAAACTTTAGATGACTTTCAACCTGTTTGACTAGGGGGTCAACGATCCGATACACCAGTGAGCTACTCAAGATCAGTTTGCTAAAAGCTCGAACCAAGCCAAGCTTAAAAAACGAGCTCAATACTAGATTGGAGATTGTTTAATAAACAAGCCTGAGCCTCATATATCAAACTTGACTAGGCTCATGAGCCTAAACAAGCCAACTATTTATAAAAAATATAATAGACCTCCTAAATGGTTTCAATTAACTATTACCGAAATAATACAATATTATTTTTTTAATCATTTTGATATGTTAAGTTTCAAAGTTAATGGACAAAAAGTGACGGGTCAACTCAACCTCGAGGCTTATTTTAACCTGTACGAAAGGATTGGGTTGACCCGAACATGTTACCCAACCCGGCCCGGCCACGTTGCCACCTCTACTTTATCTCTTCTAGTGTTAAATCTTATCTTATGCAACTTACATGCTCGTTTCAGAAGAAGTTGATCCGGAATGGGATTCATCACAAACCACAATTGGTCATGTGGATGGAAATAGTGACGTAGCTCTCATTGTGCTTGAGGTATTTTTTTTATTTTATTATTCTCAATCTGCACACATTATTTAACATGATGCTGAGATCAAGCAATTAATCTTTTATGTTAGTATTTCATTATACATAATCAACAATCTGAATTTATGAAAAGAACCAATTTAGAATGCATTGGTGCATCCATCGCATGGCCCTATCCATTCATCTCGGTACGTATTTGTTAAACTTGTGATACAAATAATTTTAATATCATGGAACTTAATGCTTATATATGGATGGTTTATTTGTAGGTAGTCCATGAGGATTGAATAACGCATGATGACTCAAGATTTTATGCTTCTTATTTCTTTAATTGTTTTTAATTTCTTTGTTAAGTGTTAAGACTTTATGTTAGATAATGTTATAACTTATTTATGGTTAGTGTTTTTGTTATGAACATGATTATTTGAAATATAATGAAGTTTTATTTCTTTCATTAGTTCATGTTATACGGTAACTATTAGGATGTTATATGTTGATGGTCTGTTTATAAAATTAGTTTTATAATCTTATTTGAGATATTAGGACCATTTTCTTGATATTAAAGTAGCTATAACGTTACATCATAAGAGTCCTATAAATTAATTTTTAGGGACACTTGTATGTGTATCAAAAGATTAAAAGTAGGTAATCACATATTAGAACATTGTAAAAGTGTCATAATATGTTCATTTTAGGACGCTATTTAAGTTGTCTATAGACATACTATGCGACCATAAAATTGGTTTCATAATCTTATTTGGTATATTAGGACCCTTTTCTTGGTACTAAATTAGCTATAATGTCACATCATAAGCGTCCTATCAATTAATTTCTAAGGACGCTTGTAAGTGTATCTAAAGATTAAAAAAATGTAAGCACATGTTAGAACATCGTAAAAGTGTCCTAATATGTTTTTATTAGTACACTATTTTGGTTGTTCAAAGACATATTACGCGACCATAAAATTGGTTTCATAATTTTATTTGAGATATTAGGACGCTTTTTTAGTTCCGGGACTTATTGCGACCCCTTTACATGAAACGCTTTTACCGTTGGTCCTATTAAATGAAAGGTCCTATAAAATAGCATTTTAGGACGCTTTTACGCGTACTAAAAACCCAGTTTTCTTGTAGTGCTCATTTGAAATGAACCCAAAATTTGTGACCTTTTGACTTTTTGACCTGTCTATCTGAACCTATTGGCCTGTTTTGGACTGTTTCTCTTAAAAGGGCTCCATATGTTTGAATTTTTCAACAAATTGACTTTGTCAACTCGTAGTCAACTCAAATATATGTGATACCTTTGATATTATCTAACGGCTATTTGTGAAGTGCAGAAAATGGCAGGTGCAATGTTGAAAGACGGAAATCAAAGGCAATTGGAGGTGAACGAATTTCACAATCAAGCAGGGTATCTATCTAACCCTCTAGCAGATCAAGCAGAGTTGTTTGGATCACTAATCAGGGGACTAAACAGCTGCCCTCTTGCACACGCTTTGAGAGCAAACCCAGTAATCTGCAACAACTGCATCAACACTTTCTGGAATACCGCAAAGATCGACAGGAAAGGTGCAAGCTTCATCGAAGCTGTCACACCCCGACCACGTAGAACATACAAAACGTGGCGGAAACATCGGGGAGTGTTGTAACAGAATTAATGTTTCACAACCATGGAAATTAAAGTTTCGTTTTATTGATTAAAAGTGTTACAATGTCTAAACAAACATGGAAATACAACATAATTAACTAGTCTGCATCTTTTATTGTCACTAAAGCCCAAGTCTGCCTATATGTATCTTGATCATCTTATGCAACAGTTCCTGAAAAACACATGTGAAAATAGGTACGTCAGCATAAAAATGCCGGTGAGATACATAGGTTTTGTGAAAATAGGTTTCATGACTTATGTTTGAGAAAATGTTTAGTCATGAACCTTGTAATTTGCTTTGTCTTGTAAATCATTTGAAAAACAATGAATTCAGATGATATGTATAAATAAGTAAATAATGTATGGTTAAATAAATAACCATGTATGATGAGTTTGTATAAGATAAGTTGTTTGTAAAACAATGTCTTGTGAAAAGTATGTTATTTGTATAAAATGTTATATGTATCAAACTGAAATGATTCAAATAACGCTACAATATGTAATACCATACAAACACTTATATATAGGAAGTACCAGCGGCGTATCCACCATGCTTGTATCATATTACACACGCATCGTTACTTAATCACTTAATCAAACCAAACCAATGTCAAAATGTCCATGTCAAATATCCATGTCAAATGTCTATGTCAAATATCCATGTCAAATGTTTATGTCAAAATATCATGTATGGCAAGTGAAATGTCTCAACTAAACCATATACACAAAAACAAAGTATTGAAGTAAAACTTGGTTTAAATCAAAGTTATATTTTGTGGGAAATGCATGATCAAATGTCAATCATGTTAAAATGTCTATGCCGAAATGTCTATGTCAAATACGGTTCACACGGTTCACAGATACAACGGTTCACAGATACAACGGTTCACAGATACAAACGGTTCACAGGTACAACGGTTCCCAGATACAAACGGTTCATAGATACAACGGTTCAAAATGTAGTATAATGTGTTCACATGCTGGATGAGCATATGCAACAAAATGCAATGTAAAACAATGTACTAAGTAATGCACACAATGGCACACCTAGCAGGAAATGTCATGTAAAACTATGTACTAAGTAATGCACACAATGGGCACACCTAGCAGGAAATGTAATGAAATCATGTACTATAATGTACTAATGAACATAGCAAGTATATGATGTCAAAACAGGAAAACAGGAAAGTAACAAGTAGGCACATGTGTTCCACCCCAAAACAGTTTGGAAAACAGTAAAAGAGGGGTCTATGTACTCACTTGAGATTGCTCAGAAGTCCTAGGATAACCACCAAGCAATGCTAGAGATCGCGGAATATCAAACGGCACCTAGTATAGGTAGCTACATTAATAAACCGGACCTAAATCGGAAGATTGGGTAGCATGAGGGTTTGTAAACCAAATGAGTGTAGGAACTCATGTGATATGGTTAGTCAAAGCCTACATACTAAATGAAACTTAACCTAAGTGTCTACGACCCATTACGACCCGTTTAGGTAGCTTATGCTACTTTAACGCGTCGTTCGTGTGAAACGCGTTCGGATCGCCTAACTAGCCCTATGACAAGTGTTATATGCCTAAACATATTATATAATCAGTTATGTGACAAAGGTTTAGGTTACATATGCTTAATTACCAATTATACATGAAAAGGGTATTCTGGTAATTTACCTAAGGCATATAAACTACCTATCATACAACTACTTAAACGATGTGACCATAGGGTATAACCTCGGAAGGTTATTCCCTACACTATGGTCACCTAATGTATTTGGTCGGATCCTAATGATCGACCAAACTGGGTCGGGTTCGAAGGTATAAGCGATTGATCAGATCGCTTACCCTACGACCCTAGACAACGTGGTAATCAGTAGGCATAGTCCCAAGGGACTATGACCATCGTGATTACAATCACGTTGCGAAGTTCTAACGAACTTCGCATTGACCATTACTGGTCAACGCTGAAAGTCAAACAAAGTTTGACTTTCTGACTCGAAAAGCAGTAAAAATAAGGAAAAGAACGAAAGAATACTTACGAAGGGTCCCCGAATGCTAATCCCGATTCAAGAATCTCAGGTATGAAACAATGGTTTCAACTTAGAGTTTCTAAAATCAGAATTCTAGTGCATTTGGAGTAATGGGGGGTGGGGTATTTATAGTTTTCGGGTAACCGTTAAGATCGTTTGTTGAATATCGTGCCACGATCCAAGCCGAACACTTGTCACAATGTTGTGGTGGCTAAAATCTTGATCTTATCTGCTGATTAGGCAAGTTTAAAACATGTGGTGTAGGATTAATCAGCTGCAAGTTGCAAAACAAACATTGAATCTGGTCTGAAGGTGCCATGCGGCCCGCTTTAGATTCAGGCAAACACAATGCGGGCCGCTTGGGGCCTCTGATCTGCATACAAGTTTCAAAAATGGCAGTTTAGGTCCCTGCACGTGTTTAAACCCATTTCCGGCACTTCCAAGGCCCGTAAAGCCAACTTTAAGGCCCTAAAATGATGCCTAAACATTGTGGACATGAAACATGCTCAAAAATATGTCGGATGTTGGTTCGTTTGGCCGTACGAACGCGACGTTCGCTTAATTACGACGGAATGCGCATAAGCGCGAAAAACGATCCAAATGACGCGACGAATGGATTTTTCTTATGCCAAACACTAAAATAAAATATTTTAGTGCTTACATAAATTTTTGGATGCCCGGATGTATTCAGAACGTAAGTTATGCGCGAAAATGCAAACTTGTGCACTTTTTGACACTTTTAGTCCCTGAATGACACAAAAGTTTATTTTAGCACACCGAACCCCTCAAAGCCTATTTCTAAGCTATGTAAAGGATATTTATGGTATGTTTAACTTATGGTCATGTTCCGGAATGTCTGTTACAGTTCAAATTGGCATACTTTCGCAGTTTGTCAACTTTAGTCCCTGTAAGCGATTTAACTTTGATTTCACCACACCAAACCTTCCAAAACTTATATCTAAGTTATGTATAGGTTATTTAAGGTATGTTAAGCCTATTTCACTATTCCGGAGTGTTCGTTACATTAAACTGGTTATATTTACGCATTAGTGCGCGTATAACCTTCCAGAAAGCGATTTAGAGCTTGAAATCGAACAAGAATTGATATGTGTAAACGATACACATATTTTTACAAATCCCAAGTATGAAATACAATATTTCACTGGTTGGGCATTTGTTTGATGGTTGAAATGACACAGGTGTTACAGTCTCCCCTACTTTAGGAAATTTCGTCCCGAAATTAATTCGTAGGAGTCTGTCTATGACTTTGTTTCAAATAGTCATCAAAGATATGTAAAGCATAAACTGATTATTTTCCTCAACGGATATTTTTCAGAAGCGAAAATGAACGAACAGAGTCATTTTCTTCAACGGTTCTTCGGAAATGGAGAATAAAGGAATTAACTAAACGGATATACATTTCTCTCAACGGATATTCTTCAGAACGAAAATGAACAAACGGGGTCATTTTCCTCAACGGTTTGTTCTTCAGAATTTGAAATGAAAGAAAAATCAACGGATATTCATTTCCTCAACGGATAAATCTTCAGAAACGAAAATGAACTAACGGAGTCATTTTCAACGGTTATTTCCTCAGAGTTGGAAATGAAGGATTACACAACGGATATTCATTTCCTCAACGGATAAATCTTCAGAAACGAAAATGAACTAACGGAGTCATTTTCAACGGTTGCTTCCTCAGAGTTGGAAATGAAGGATTACACAACGGATATTCATTTCCTCAACGGATAAATCTTCAGAAACGAAAATGAACTAACGGAGTCATTTTCAACGGTTGCTTCCTCAGAGTTGGAAATGAAGGATTTCACAACGGATATTCATTTCCTCAACGGATATTCTTTAGAACGAAAATGAATGGATAATTCATTTTCCTCAACGGTTATTCTTCAGAATGGAAATGAAAAGATAAACAACGGATATTCATTTCCTCAACGGATATTCTTCAGAAGTGAAAAATGAATAGCTAGTTCATTTTTCCTCAACGGATGCTTCATCAGAATTGGAAATGAATAGGGTTAACTCTTGATACATGATAGAACTTGCTGTGATTTCTGTGCACTAAATTCCATAATTATGTATGCATCCATAATTACGTAATTCCTTGCACAGTCCGCACAGTTTGTTTTATAATGTTGTGGGGAAGGATGTCGAACCTGTGATGACGGTGACTAGACTACCATAGGGTCCTTTTAATTAGATCAACAGAGGAACTTCTTAATTAGGCCACCAAGGAGTCCTTTCAGCTTGTATCATCCAGTTTAACTAGACCACTCAAGGGATCTAATTATGAAGCAGTACTTTATAATCCAAGGGACTTATCTTCAACGTAGAAGTCCATTAAGGATTTTAGGTAGTACCTTTGGGTATCCTACCATGAATCTCTTGCACAAGGATATGTAGGATTCTACGAGGATTTGGATAACATAATTTGAATCACATGACACATAAAAGGGAAACACATAAGCACATAACCACATAATTGTTTAATTGTTATCATCTTGTTATTGATTGCTATTAACTTGGCACCTCGTACTTTGTTTCTCTTGGAAGAAACGGGTACTTAGGATTTTCGTGAAAAACGCAAGAGATCATACAAGGGAAGAAATTTGGGGGGTAGTCTGTTCTTCAAGGAATATGGTTCCTTGATTGTCGGTATTGTAGAGGATATGTTGTTTATACATACAATCACATAAATACATTGCGATGTAAATAAAAGATTTATTTATAAACAATGATAACAACAACCGTTTCATGGATCGTGACAACAAAAGAAAATAATACACAAAGCTCGATTATTTTCTAAACAGCGTTATCTTCTGTCGATCAGATACTCATCCCTGCGCTGGATTTGCATTAGCAAGTCTTGGGCAATTCCTACTAAAATGGCCCATCTCGCCACAGTTGTAGCAAGACCCCGGTGGAAAACGAGCTTGAGCAGGATTGTTGTTAATCTGATTTGGTGCTGCTGCTGTTGGGCAAACCCTCGCTGTATGACCTATAAGTCCGCAAATTTGGCATGTGCGGCACTTCACACCAGTATGATGATGTAGGCCACATTGGTTGCACAAGGGTGCAGTTCCGTTGTAGGGTTTCCTGGCAGGGGGTTGAGCTGGTTGGTTGGGGACGGCTTGATCATTGTGAGCGACCACGGCGAAGTTCTGAGAAGCCTTTCGCTTCTTTGACTTCTTAGAGGATCCAGTCTGTTCATCCATGGTCTTTGATTCCTCGATTGGTTTCGATTCCTCGACCAGTTTCTTGTCACCCTTTCGGAAAAGCTTACGTTTCCTGATCTGCGATTTAGTCAAGGTTGCAGATAACTCAATGGCCTGCCTAACAGTAGTAGGGTTGCTACCAGTCAAAATGTCTTGTATTGAGTCGGGAAGGCCATCAATGTACTTTTCGATTGCCTTATCCAAAGGCGTGACCATGTTTGGACATAACAGACTTAACTCCTCATAATGGTCCGTGTAGGCTCGATGCTCACCGCTATCTTGCTTAAGATCATCAAATTCCCTTTCCAAAGCCCTGATCTCGTGACGAGGACAGAATTCCTTCATCATGAGAGCCCTAAGTTCGGCCCATGTCTGTGCTAGAGCAACTTCTGCACCTCGATCTCTCATAACCCCGTTCCACCACGTAAGGGCCCTCTTCTGGAACACACTCGTAGAAAACTCGACCTTGCGATTGTCAGGACACTGCACGTGGCGGAAAGTATTCTCAATGCTCTCGAACCATTGAAGAAGCCCGGTCGCTCCCTCAGAACCACTAAACTTGAGTGGTTTCGCCGAGTTAAAACTCTTGAAATTGCATGGACCATTGTTGTTGTTGTTGGCTTGATTCCATAGAGCAAAGAGGTTTGGGAATTGAGCAGCCATTTGCTGCGCAATGATTTCTGCCAATTCGGCAGTCGCTATCTGGTTTTCGCGCCGAGGAGGCATTCTAAAAGAGGAAACATGAAATGAAACGAGTGAGAGAATTAGACGAAAAGAATGAGATGAAGCAAATCTGATGAAAGCAAGGATAGTGGTCATTTGTTTGTTACCACAAGGTAAACAAACGACACACAGTGACTAATCAAAGTAAATGGGTCAAAAATAATGTATCGCGAAGACATGCTCGCCTATAAGTGAACACTCATCCCAAGGATTCCCAGGTAAGCACAACTGGTCTCGCGTCTGATGAGATGTATACGAAGTGCTTGCCTAGACAGAAAACCCAGAATACAGGCATTCACCCTTCCAGTTTGCACGTGTTCACATTATTTAAAACCCAAAACCTTAATGAGATTTTGAAATTTCAAAGGGATTCAAAACCATATAACAGAGGGTTCAAAACCTTATAACTGAGGGTTCAAAACCTAGTAATCAATCATCCTAGAACAGATGATTAGTTTTCAAAGCGGTTTTGAAATTTAAGTTCTTGTTGTGGTAGTCGCCTAAGGATAGGTGACGGTATTGTTTTATGACTAAACGCAAGTAAACTCGCGTTAGGGTCCTAAGAAGGTTATAGACTAGGTCAAAGCATTACTAATAACCTAATTCCCTATAACCATTAGCTCTGATACCATCTTTTCTGTCACACCCCGACCACGTAGAACATACAAAACGTGGCGGAAACATCGGGGAGTGTTGTAACAGAATTAATGTTTCACAACCATGGAAATTAAAGTTTCGTTTTATTGATTAAAAGTGTTACAATGTCTAAACAAACATGGAAATACAACATAATTAACTAGTCTGCATCTTTTATTGTCACTAAAGCCCAAGTCTGCCTATATGTATCTTGATCATCTTATGCAACAGTTCCTGAAAAACACATGTGAAAATAGGTACGTCAGCATAAAAATGCCGGTGAGATACATAGGTTTTGTGAAAATAGGTTTCATGACTTATGTTTGAGAAAATGTTTAGTCATGAACCTTGTAATTTGCTTTGTCTTGTAAATCATTTGAAAAACAATGAATTCAGATGATATGTATAAATAAGTAAATAATGTATGGTTAAATAAATAACCATGTATGATGAGTTTGTATAAGATAAGTTGTTTGTAAAACAATGTCTTGTGAAAAGTATGTTATTTGTATAAAATGTTATATGTATCAAACTGAAATGATTCAAATAACGCTACAATATGTAATACCATACAAACACTTATATATAGGAAGTACCAGCGGCGTATCCACCATGCTTGTATCATATTACACACGCATCGTTACTTAATCACTTAATCAAACCAAACCAATGTCAAAATGTCCATGTCAAATATCCATGTCAAATGTCTATGTCAAATATCCATGTCAAATGTTTATGTCAAAATATCATGTATGGCAAGTGAAATGTCTCAACTAAACCATATACACAAAAACAAAGTATTGAAGTAAAACTTGGTTTAAATCAAAGTTATATTTTGTGGGAAATGCATGATCAAATGTCAATCATGTTAAAATGTCTATGCCGAAATGTCTATGTCAAATACGGTTCACACGGTTCACAGATACAACGGTTCACAGATACAACGGTTCACAGATACAAACGGTTCACAGGTACAACGGTTCCCAGATACAAACGGTTCATAGATACAACGGTTCAAAATGTAGTATAATGTGTTCACATGCTGGATGAGCATATGCAACAAAATGCAATGTAAAACAATGTACTAAGTAATGCACACAATGGCACACCTAGCAGGAAATGTCATGTAAAACTATGTACTAAGTAATGCACACAATGGGCACACCTAGCAGGAAATGTAATGAAATCATGTACTATAATGTACTAATGAACATAGCAAGTATATGATGTCAAAACAGGAAAACAGGAAAGTAACAAGTAGGCACATGTGTTCCACCCCAAAACAGTTTGGAAAACAGTAAAAGAGGGGTCTATGTACTCACTTGAGATTGCTCAGAAGTCCTAGGATAACCACCAAGCAATGCTAGAGATCGCGGAATATCAAACGGCACCTAGTATAGGTAGCTACATTAATAAACCGGACCTAAATCGGAAGATTGGGTAGCATGAGGGTTTGTAAACCAAATGAGTGTAGGAACTCATGTGATATGGTTAGTCAAAGCCTACATACTAAATGAAACTTAACCTAAGTGTCTACGACCCATTACGACCCGTTTAGGTAGCTTATGCTACTTTAACGCGTCGTTCGTGTGAAACGCGTTCGGATCGCCTAACTAGCCCTATGACAAGTGTTATATGCCTAAACATATTATATAATCAGTTATGTGACAAAGGTTTAGGTTACATATGCTTAATTACCAATTATACATGAAAAGGGTATTCTGGTAATTTACCTAAGGCATATAAACTACCTATCATACAACTACTTAAACGATGTGACCATAGGGTATAACCTCGGAAGGTTATTCCCTACACTATGGTCACCTAATGTATTTGGTCGGATCCTAATGATCGACCAAACTGGGTCGGGTTCGAAGGTATAAGCGATTGATCAGATCGCTTACCCTACGACCCTAGACAACGTGGTAATCAGTAGGCATAGTCCCAAGGGACTATGACCATCGTGATTACAATCACGTTGCGAAGTTCTAACGAACTTCGCATTGACCATTACTGGTCAACGCTGAAAGTCAAACAAAGTTTGACTTTCTGACTCGAAAAGCAGTAAAAATAAGGAAAAGAACGAAAGAATACTTACGAAGGGTCCCCGAATGCTAATCCCGATTCAAGAATCTCAGGTATGAAACAATGGTTTCAACTTAGAGTTTCTAAAATCAGAATTCTAGTGCATTTGGAGTAATGGGGGGTGGGGTATTTATAGTTTTCGGGTAACCGTTAAGATCGTTTGTTGAATATCGTGCCACGATCCAAGCCGAACACTTGTCACAATGTTGTGGTGGCTAAAATCTTGATCTTATCTGCTGATTAGGCAAGTTTAAAACATGTGGTGTAGGATTAATCAGCTGCAAGTTGCAAAACAAACATTGAATCTGGTCTGAAGGTGCCATGCGGCCCGCTTTAGATTTAGGCAAACACAATGCGGGCCGCTTGGGGCCTCTGATCTGCATACAAGTTTCAAAAATGGCAGTTTAGGTCCCTGCACGTGTTTAAACCCATTTCCGGCACTTCCAAGGCCCGTAAAGCCAACTTTAAGGCCCTAAAATGATGCCTAAACATTGTGGACATGAAACATGCTCAAAAATATGTCGGATGTTGGTTCGTTTGGCCGTACGAACGCGACGTTCGCTTAATTACGACGGAATGCGCATAAGCGCGAAAAACGATCCAAATGACGCGACGAATGGATTTTTCTTATGCCAAACGCTAAAATAAAATATTTTAGTGCTTACATAAATTTTTGGATGCCCGGATGTATTCAGAACGTAAGTTATGCGCGAAAATGCAAAATTGTGCACTTTTTGACACTTTTAGTCCCTGAATGACACAAAAGTTTATTTTAGCACACCGAACCCCTCAAAGCCTATTTCTAAGCTATGTAAAGGATATTTATGGTATGTTTAACTTATGGTCATGTTCCGGAATGTCTGTTACAGTTCAAATTGGCATACTTTCGCAGTTTGTCAACTTTAGTCCCTGTAAGCGATTTAACTTTGATTTCACCACACCAAACCTTCCAAAACTTATATCTAAGTTATGTATAGGTTATTTAAGGTATGTTAAGCCTATTTCACTATTCCGGAGTGTTCGTTGCATTAAACTGGTTATATTTACGCATTAGTGCGCGTATAACCTTCCAGAAAGCGATTTAGAGCTTGAAATCGAACAAGAATTGATATGTGTAAACGATACACATATTTTTACAAATCCCAAGTATGAAATACAATATTTCACTGGTTGGGCATTTGTTTGATGGTTGAAATGACACAGGTGTTACAGAAGCCAATGTTCAGGAGACAAAGATTATTATATCAGAAGCCATAATTCGATAAGTATTAAAACTAGGAGATCAGCCGGATCATCCTACGTCGTACGATCAAACCCGAGTTCAAAATGCTTTAAGAAGAATGGGCTATGAAGGAAGATATCCAACTGTGCTAAAGAAGCTATTTCCATCCTACTGGAGACTGTTAGTTCACTTTTTCCTCCAGTGTATTGCTGAAAACAAGGGTGGATGGGATCAATTGAACAAAACGCAAACTTCAGCAGTTGTTGCTCTTGTGAATGGATGGGACTACAACTTCTCAGCATTCATCTTTGATAACATGAAAAAGATGCTGGAAGATCCAAAGAAGAAGATATTCATGCTATACCCAAGGTTCATACAGTTGATTCTTGATGAGAAATACCCAGCATTGGTCAAGGGACCAAACTTCATCAACTTAAAGCCAATGGGGCCAGGATGCATTGAGAATGCATGCAGAAACAAACAAACCAAATACCAAAATTTTGAAGGACTATATGCTCTTGAGAAACATGGGAGGTTCGCTGATAATGTTCAAGGAGCTCATGTTGCACCAGCTCCTCCTGTCATTCCTGCTGCTCCAGCTCCGCCTCCAGTAAATGCACAAATAGCGGAAGAGCATGATGTGCAACTGTTGCAAGAAGCACAACATGCAGATGATGATGAATAAGAGGTTCTGATGGTTGATACTGAATCTGACACCGACTCTAGTGAAGAGACAGACTTTGAAGGCGAAGCTGAGATAGTGACATCTGACAAAGAAGAGGATACTGTTCGTAAGCCTGTGCCAATGACCGCTGATAATCTTGCAGCTTTGATTCGTAGTTTACAGGGTGGTGATGGAGACTCTCCATCCATTCCCACTCCTGTTACTCAAGAGACAGCTGATGTGACTGATGAACCAACTCAAAAGAAGCAGAAGATCGACAATGCACCTTACAACACTCTTTCTGGGCCTGCGACTACCTCTGAGCCCACTCCTACTGTTAACCCTCAACCTGATCCACAACCTACTGATGCATCAAAGAACTCAGACCTGGAGGACGCAGACTAGTACAACCTCAACTTCGACTTCGAATCCACCCCCTCTCAGCTAGGCAATTCAAGTGGTGGTGTTCAGTTTGAAGCAGGAAGCTCAAGCGGAGCTCATTTAACTGAGCATGATGAAGCTGCATTCCGATATGCGAGCGAGAAGAGACAAGTCTATGAAAGCGACCGTGACGAAGAAGAGTATGTTAAAAGACTGAAAAGGCGTGTAGTGATATTGGAGCAAGACGGTGAACTGAAAAGTGCTCAGATTGTTTCTCTACAACAAGACGCCGTGTTAAAGGAAGCCCAAATCTCCTCGCTACAATCTCAGCTCACAAGCAGAGATCTTACTATCGATTAATTGCAAGGGGATGTAGGGATGCTGATGTCAACTGTTTATGATCTTAAAGCGAAGCTTGAAAAAAAATTCAGAAATGAATTTGTTGATAAGGAGGATGAGCAGTTCCATGTTGGAAGACCTGAACAGACACAAGAACAAAGAGCAGTGGCTCATGCAGCAGCTGAAGCTGAACGGGCAGCTGCCCTAGAAGCTTATCTGGCAGCAAAACCAAGGAAATCGAGAAGAAAGTCCAAACAGAGACAATTAGAGAAAGAGCAGGAGAAGCAGAGAAAGAAGCAGCTGCTGGTTATGAAAAATCAAGACATGAATCCTTTAGATGAAAACTTTCAACTAAAAGATCCCTCAACAAGGCCCGCCAGACTAGTGATGGAACTTGGATCTACCTTTTACGATGAAGTGGGAAAGAAATCAGATGTGGCATGTTGGAGATATGAGCCAGAGAAAAAGATGTGGTTGATTACCCGGAAGAGTGGGCACAGGGAGTATTATGACGATGAAAGCCAATTCCAATCCTGGACTCAAATTGATCTGAAGTCCCTGTTGCGAGCTCCTTATTATGATCCAGATCTGAACAAGAGAGGTCCAGGTTGGGCATTCCACTCACGTCTTGAAAAGGAGGTTAGAACAAACTTCAAGACCATGAAGACTGCTGAACCGATAGTAAGAAGACATCCGGGTTTTCGTGACTCCTTTACCAAGAGGACTGTAAAAGCAATCGTCTGGCCTCCCACTGAGAAAGCGAAGATCATTCCACTCACAAGAAAGTTTGAAAAGGGGATACTCAAGAATTTCAGGTTTTGGGCCTATGATCCTGTTATGGCAGAGGCAGTCATTGTTACTGAAGAACAGTCGATCAGGCTTCCAAACTCTTACGACCTGATGAGCTTTCATGAAGAAGACATTACGGTTCTCACGCAGCATCAGATCAGAACCAATGAGAAATATGAAGAATGTGGAAAATCATGGACAAGTGCTGCTGCAAACATCTTGAAGAATTTTCTCTTTGTTGATCCTCCAACAGGTCCTCGCGCTCCAGCAGTCTGATGCATCTACTTATCCAATAAACCTAGGGGGAGATTTTTAGACCCTTTAAGGTTTATGGATAAGCTTATAAGT
>JARYGA010036109.1:0-83124 GCA_030545235.1 Helianthus tuberosus
CAAAGTTCTCAAAATGCGAATTTTGGATTCGTGAAGTACAGTTCCTTGGTCATGTCCTGAACGAGAAGGGCATTCATGTAGATCCAGCGAAGATGGAAGCGATAAAGAATTGGGAAGCCCCCAAAACTCCAACCGAAGTTCGACAATTTTTGGGATTAGCAGGCTACTACCACCGATTTATCGGGAACTTCCCCATGGTCCCTCACGCAGAAAGATAAGAAGTACTACAGGGGTGATAAGCAGGAAGAAGCCTTCCAACTTCTCAAAAACAAGCTATGCGATGCACCGATACTATCCTTACCTGAAGACACTGAAGACTTCGTGGTATACTGTGACGCTTCGCGTCAAGGATTGGGTTGCGTGCTCATGCAACGCCAAAAGGTCATCGCTTACGCTTCAAGATAGTTGAAAGTTCATGAGAAGAACTACACCACACACGACCTGGAGCTAGGCGCGGTGGTATTCGCCTTGAAGATCTGGCGACATTATTTATACGGTACTCGATGTACAATCTTCACAGATCACAAGAGTCTACAGCACATATTTGACCAAAAGGAATTAAGTATGCGACATCGATGATGGGTTGAGTTGCTAAACGATTATGATTGTGAGATTAAATACCACCCCGGAAAGGCAAACGTAGTAGCAGACGCGTTAAGACAAAAGGAAAGGGTTAAGACCCTAAGGGGTTCGAGCATTGGAAATGACTATTCGAACAAATCTTACTGCACGCATTCATAATGCACAACGAGAAGCCTTAAGAGGGAGAATCGTAGAGCTGAATACCTCCGAGGTATGGAGAAGAAATTGGTGCCAAACGAAAAGGGAACCTTATACTTTAGGGGGCGTATTTGGGTTCCGCTCTATGGCGGTATTCAAGGAGTCGTCTTTGATAAAGCTCACAAGTCAAGATACTCGATCCACCCAGGATCGGACAAAATGTATCAAGACTTGAAAGAATATTATTGGTGGCCAAGACTTAAGAGCGACGTAGCTGTTTACGTTGGAAAGTGCCTAACCTGTGCTAAGGTCAAAGCCGAATATCAGAAACCGTCTGGCCTACTGCAACAACCTAAGATACCCATGTGGAAGTGGGAGCAAATCTCGATGGACTTCATAACTAAATTACCCAGGACCCCTAGAGGGAATGATATGATATGGGTGATAGTTGATCGATTAACGAAGTCTGCATATTTCTACCCATCCGAGAGAAGGATAGCACCGGAAAGCTTGCTGAGCTGTTGATGTGGGGTAAAATACACATATTTGTCCCGTGTAAATTGTATAATTATTGTATAGTTTTTATTTGTTTTTATTTAGTTTTAGTATTATATTACATTATTTTGTGTTGGACCAGGTCCTGGTGCAAATGGAACGAAAACAAGTAATATGGAAATAACCAGCCAGTTGGGCAGAGTGGGATGCCAGAGACCGAAGGAAATTTGCAGCTATTTTCTGTGAGTGAGCCGAACCCCCTATCTCTATGCAAGGCAGCCAATATGTATATTACTATTAGAAAAGGTGGGCCGCCAAAGACATCATCAGCCCAACAATGTTTCTTAAAAAAAATTGGATTTTGGGCCACCATACATATTCACGTAAATAATGTGGTTATGGACTGATGGGACTTTAAATAAGTATAGATATGATCCTTTGATATAATCAAGAAGACTTGATTCGCACGACATCATGAGAGGCACAAAGTGGAAAGGAAGTTCATATGGCAATTAAAAGAAAGAAATAAACAACAAACGTAGTGGACTTTTAGTGCAAGAAAAAAAGACTGTCATGCCCTTGAGGGTTCAGAATAACGACAATGGTGCCACCGCCGATTGTTTCATGATTTCTTTGTGACTCCAGCTCAACAATGATACGCAAGACTAGGCCCATATTTGACTTTAGTTATATGTTGAGTAGAGGCCCATGTTGTGAAAGTAATTTTGTAATCCAAATACAATAAGTCGGTGGATTTTATTACGAGAGGCATCAAAACAATATTTATAAATACCATTGGAGGAAGGAAGGACGGACGATTAGAAAATAGTTTTGGGAGGCGGCAGTAAAGGGAAGCCGCACAGGGACGCACGAACGAAAAAAAGAGAGATCAGAGGAGGCGATTATAGAAGGGTTTTGGAGCATTATTTAGCAAGGGATTAAAGGCTAGATATTATTGGGGTTGAAGCGGAAAGCTTAGAGATCAAGAATTAAACGGGTTCTATCTCTCCGAGTTCTTTCTTGTTTTCTTAGTTAGTTGTTTCTATGTCAATGAATTCAGTTTTTAATATTTGTTTATTTATTTTTAAAACAATGTTTCTTGGCTAAATACTTCTAACTACCCAGGCATGACAAGAGTTTAAATAAAGTTTGGATTTTTATTCGGTTTTTGCGTGATTTATGGATTTTTCTTGTATTGTAAAGGCTATGGAATTTTAATTTGGTGTATATGCATGCTTGATATTTGTTTCATCGCTGTTTATTGCTTCGTATAATCCTTGGTGACGATCTATATCACATAATAGGGTTGTGCTAGGGTTCTTGATTTAGGTGAGTGTCTATATCACATAATAAATCTTTAACTCTTTAAGGTGAAATTACGTAACTAACCTTAGAAGTAATATTCGGTAATTTAATAAAATCAAGTGTTCTACTACTCTTGTCGCTGTGAGGCTCGAGGTTATTAATAGGTCTCAGTTTGGTTCATAGCTAGGTCTAAGAAATCGGTCTAGTCCTTAAACATTCTCGTGTCTATTAAACCAAGATTAAAATCCATAGTTGCCTTAGACTTTCGCGCTATGAGGTAGATTGTCTTATTTAGGCACTTTCAAGAAACTAGAGGACTGTGAGGAAATCTAGAAAACCGGTAAAGCGTAACAGCCTAGGTAGTGCCACAAGAATCACCTTGAGAGGGATTGAGGGGCTTAGTTGGCATCTTAATAGGTTTAGCATTTAAAGATCCCGGTTCCATACCACAAAACTATCGAATAGAAATCCATTCTGAATTAAACTTGCGTCTAGCCTAGGTAGTCTTCATCGCCACTGGTCAAAGCCTTCGTTCAAGTTCGTGTCTAGTTATTTAGCATTATTTTAATATTTTATTTAGGATTTTTTTTAGAAACCCCCCCCCCCCCCACATCAAATAAACAATTAGTTAAAGTCCGTGTCAGTCTAAGTCTAGATAGAGTCATTAGCATAATTTAGTAGAGTCTCTTGGGTTCGATACTCGGACTTCCTTAGGCTATGCTGCATCGAGCGGTACACTTGTCGGTCGTGTGGTTTAGGTTTTAGAGAGTCTTAGTTTTATAAATTTAAAACTTAGAGAGTCTAGATTAGGGTTTAATTTAGTTAATTTAGTTAAACCACTTTTAGCACATCAAGTTTTTGGCGCCGTTGCCGGGGACTCTTTGGCGATTGCGTTAATTACTTTGTTTGGACTTACTTGACATATTACGTGCTATTTGTTCATTTGTTGGAGTCGTAGGAGTCTAATTGTCCGTGTCTTTTATTTTTCTTGAGTCTGGTAAATATGTGTGAAATTTGTGGAGGACCTCATTTTACTGTTAATTGCCCACAATATGAGGGGTCCTCTGCACAATGTTATGCTAACCCTTTTGTGCAGCCGCATCCATATTTTTCACCGGGGTATTCTTTGCATTTTTATGATGATCGGCCATATTACAATGATCCGTATCAGCAGCCACAACATAACCAGGGTCAGACTAGCGATAGAGGTTTAGAGGGTAGTTTGAGTAGGATGGAGGAGATGTTCGCCCAGATGATGGCGCATAATCAGACGACCCAGAAAACCCTAGCTGAAATTGAGCAGATAAATAAAAATCAAGAGCTTTATATTAAAAATCAACAATCTGCACTCTTAGATTTTCAGCGACAAGTAGGTGCTATAGATAAACAGTTACAAGAATACCCTCCTGGTCAGTTTTAGGGTAACACTCACACAAACCCGGCTAACCATTCAGCTAAGGCTATCACTACCTGTAGTGGAAAGAGTTTAGGAGAGGTAGTTAGAGAGAGTGTTGAGGTAGAGGAAGAAATTGTAGAGGTAGAAATTAAGTCGTCTGGGAAGGATGAGTTTTTAGAGTTAGAATTAGTCTATGAAGAGGTAGGAGTGTTGGACCCTGATGGGGACATAGCATACTTTGATGCCCCACCTGAAGGTGAACTGACAGAGGTAATCAAACCTACCCCAGACGAAGAGACTAAGTGTGGGGATCATCCTCCGAGAGTGGTGGAAGAAGAAGAACACCATAGCTGGCTTGTGGTATTAGTGATAAATGAAATTAAAAAATCAAAACCACGGGAGAAGGCAAAGAAAAGAAAAAGAAAAGATGGAAAACGAAAGAGGATTGAAGGCTGGTACAAGAAGGAGCCGTTGGCGCACGATCAGTCTTCTCGCTACATACCGCACATTCGGTTTCTTCCAGATAAGTTTAAATTTTGGTGGTCTGACCCGTTTAAAATTTTGAAGTTAAAATTTTTAAAAACATTTTATTATTCCACCAATAATTTTTTAATTATTTTCGAGGACCGGGTGGAATTAAACGGGTTAGATAAGGTCCAGATCAAAGAAAAACCTCCTGATTAAATTCAAGTGTGGGGAGGTTTTGTAGAGTTTGTTAAATTTATTTATTCAGTGGATTTTCGGTAGTTTGTAGTTTTTGTATATTGAGTCTTAATTAGTAGTTTTTGAGTCGTTTTTTTAGAGTCGGTACTGCTTTGGTTTTTGCTTGTTTTTGTTTATGTAGGTTTGAATCGTACCACCCGTACTCAATCTCCATTCGGGTGATTTTGGAGCTGCTTATCAGATATCAGGCATTTACTAAGCATACCAGTTAGAGTCAAAGCCGATCGCGACCGAAATGCTATACGATCGAGCTGGATTGGACGGAAGATTTGAAGCATACACGATATTATATAACCAGCTAAGTCCTTTCCAATTTGCCCTTTGTCTTTTGTTTTTATTTATTTTAGTTTTTTTTAGTCGGTTTCCATCCTACATTGAGGGCAATGTAGAGTTTAAGTGTGGGGATGGGAAACTATCGTTTAGTGTTGTTAGTATAGTTAGTCGAGTCATAAAAAGTCGAAAAATAAAAAAAAATGAAAAAATTTAAAAAAAATCCAAAAAAATTAAAAAAATGTCTTTTGAAATAAGAAGTTTGCAAAATAAAAGCGGAAAATGATAGAAAAGTCAGGTTTTTGTTCGGGTTCAAATAATGATAATATGAGATAATATAATTGAGCTTGTGTCTAGTTTGGGATATGCGGGTAGGCTCGATTCGGTTCTAGGTTCCCTTGATCTTAAATATACCTAATTGTCGATCTACTAGTGGGTTCTCATCTAGGGAAAGTGGGGAAATTGAAACCGCCAATAATAGTATAAGGGATGCCGTTATAAGTTAAGATCGTTAGAGTTTCTTGTCATATCTCGTTGAAAAAGGAAAAAAAAAAGAGCTAGAAACTAAATGAAAGTAGCGCATTTCTATGTAGTATGGGTTAGGGATAGTGACTTTACAGCCGGATTACCTCTAGGATGTGTGAAATCGAACTTGCAAGTAAAAAAGTACCGAAGCCTAAATAATCCGAGTTGGGGATAGCGACTCTACAGCCGGAATGCCTCTGGGTTAGGGAAAGCAACGTCTATGCTCGAAAAAAAAATGAGGAAAAAAAATAAGAATAAATTTGAATTTAAACTCTCTTGATCTTGGTATAAAACGGTTAGGAAATAGCCCAGTGGTTGTTCCTTTTGTCATATAAGCTTGAGGGGGGATTAGGTGGACTTGCAATTCTTAGCTTTAGACCCTAGGTAGATTGACCGCACTTGAACTAAAATCACATGATAAGGGTTTGGAACCGGGTTGGGTTTCAGAGGATCAATATACTTGCAATCGCGGCTAACACGAGTTTCGGTTTTAATAAGTAATTTAAGCTTTTGTCCCGAACGATTATTCCGTCTCTGATTCCGTATGCATAATTCTTTTTCGGGGACGAAAAAATGTTAAGTGTGGGGATATTTGATGTGGGGTAAAATACACATATTTGTCCCGTGTAAATTGTATAATTATTGTATAGTTTTTATTTGTTTTTATTTAGTTTTAGTATTATATTACTATATTTTGTGTTGGACCAAGTCCTGGTGCAAATGGAACGAAAACAAGTAATATGGAAATAACCAGTCAGTTGGGCAGAGTGGGATGCCAGAGACCGAAGGAAATTTGCAGCTATTTTCTGTGCGTGGGCCGAACCCCCTATCCTCGGCCGAACTAGGGATGCTAACCCTAAAAGGGAAGGATGAACTGGTTTCGTTCGTATTCTCTCCTTCACTCAAAATTATCCTAAGTAAAAACAAATCGGATCCGTACTTAAAAGAGAACGTTCAAAAAGCAAAAAAATGTAAGCATAAAAAGCGTGGACACACGCATAACTAGGTGATTACATCAATGATGACCGGATAGACATAGCCGGAAGTTATAAAAACATTTACATATCAAAAGGATAATTGTCGAACACAAGTAAGAACATCATTACATTCACTCCGAATCCAAAAAACTGGGTGCATATCCCAAACTGCCGGATATGTCCACCCTCTAAAAAGTTAAAACAAGTTAAAAACTTCCAAAAGGTGCATACCCCAAGAAGCCGGGCATGTCCACCTCATTCTTTCGGGGAACCACCACTTGCAAAAAATAAAGCCTTCTTGATTTCAGAAAGTGGTTCGTTGATAAGCTTCGGAAGATCCTCTACCACTGGGAAGGTAAGAGTATCAAAACAAGCAACGGCTTCATTAAGTTCATCTGCCGCATTACGATTTAGCATCGGAACATCGGCATAAGGGGTCTTCTTCTTCAAGGCATGAAGGTAGCCATTATGCAAGCCAGAGTTAACACCCACAACACTCATCGCATTGTTAACTGCGGCAACAGCAACAGTCATCTCCGGACCTTTATGAATGTTTTTCGCAAGGAGCTTGGCCCCTTCCGAGAGCATCCAAGCCTTAGTAGCCTGAAGATCCTCTACTTGAGCTTTCAAAGCTGCATTCTCCATCTTGATCTCTTCCTCATGTCCTTTCATCTCTTCAATCTGCGTCTTCAACTCGGCTTCTCCTGATTTTAGCGTATCCCGCTCTGACCAAAGTGTTAGAGAGAAATGGTAAATCAAAAAAGAAATTAATCAGGTAAAAGACGTACCAGCCATCATACCCGCATAAGCCAGACGAGCATTGTTAAAAGACTCCTCCATCTTGGCCAAAACCGTCTTGTGCTCTTCATCTTTCTTCTTCATCGACTCGGAGAAATTTGTTAACTCCGTAGCAATCCTATCACGGTCCTCCACGGCGGAGGCCGCAGCTGCCTGGGATGACTGATTCTGAGAAATCAAGGCCTTAACTTTCTCTTGATGGGCCATAAGATCCTGAGTGAGTTGCGTAACTCTCTTCTCCATATCCGGAGTCCCTTGAATCTTACGTTTCAAAGAACGTGTCTCCTTCTCCAAGTTCTCCCTTACCGACTCCGCTTCTACCCACCGCCGATAAAGCTCCGTCACAAAAATATTTGACTGGGCTTGATTAGTTAGAACTGCGGCACCCAGGTCCGGGTTCTTCATTCTTCGGCTTCGAGCATGGTCTAGTGGAGTATTGATATTGAAAAGAAGGGTGCGAGCAACCAACTCGTCCATCACAGAATCCTTGTTCCGGATATCCCAATCCGGAACAAACTTCTCTTCAGCCGTCGCCGGATCGATCTCCATATCGTTATAGAATACATCTGCGTATCGAAAAAAGGACATCAGCTCAGGTTCGAACCAAGATGAAGGAAGGGAAGACACTTGCTCCCCCAAATCGAAGTCAAAAACATCAAAGCTCGGAACCTTCAGAGCATCCCTCAGAGACATTATAGCTCCTGCATTTTCCAAAAAAAAAAGAACAAGTTAGTAAAATAAGGGAAAAAGTGCCGAAGGGGGGGGGGTGGTAAAGGGCCGGAACTTATGATCACGCTTTCTGCGAATAACCGGCCAATCCCTGTCCCCTTGGCCCCACCGAAAACAGACTCGACCTAATAAAAGAAAATGTTAATGAAGGGGACGAATTGGGGACTTGTGCTCAATCAGGGCACGGGCCAGTTCTTGGTCGAAGACGAAGGCTTCGCCCAGATCAAAAGACATTGTCTGGTCTTTAAGCCGCCACCTCATATCCTCCAGAAGGCAACGATCGTCCAGCCAGAAAAAGTTATCCTTCCAATTCTTTAGGCTGGACCGTTCATCGGAGGAAAGGGGAGGTATGCCCTTCCGATGGGCAAACGTGTACCAGTATCCGGCCGAGATAAACTCGTAGAAGTACCGGAAGACATTTAGGTCCGGTCTACGGTTTTGGGCCCTGCAGGATATCTCAAAGTGACTCACTCGACTCAGGCCGAACGGGTTCACTTGGCTAATATGAACCCGAAAAAACTGAAGTACTCTTATCAAAAAATTTGAAAATGGAACCCGGTAGTTCGCAAAATTACAAACACGGGTATAAAAAGGAAACTTCCCTTGACGGAAAGGACGAATGGTTTCGTCTTTTGAAGGAAGAACTGGATTTAAATCTAGTGGAATGTTATATTCACGGATGAACTTATTCAACTGACGTTGAGTAAGCACACTCACGCTCGCCGACATGTTATCTTTACCAGGTGCCATAATGTAAAAAAGGACGCACCTTACCTTGAAGAAGAAGAAGAAGAAGTTAAAGATGAGGGGATAATAGAGCAGAAGAAGAAAGAGAGGAAAAAAGGGGTAAAAATAAAATGGTAAAAACCTTTTTTATAGGCGGTTTTAGGTCGGTTAAGGGCCATCAAGTCAAAGAACGTCGCTTCAACTGACGCTCACGGTTCCCAACGCTGGGTTCCGTAACAGTCACAAGTGGGTGACTGACAGTCATATAAATTGAGTCACCCACGCCACGTCCGCACCACTCATGCCACGCCACGTCATTGACTCGGTCCACTCCAGCGATGACACGTCATTTAAACAAAACGATTTGAATAAAGCATTTTGCTAAGTCCCGTACGAAACTTAACAAACTGGGGGACTTGAAGATACATATCCGAGGCCGGACATGATCCCTTCGGACGAACCCCTATTCAAATACCGGACATGATCCCTTGGAACGGATATCCCAGATACGTCCGTCTCCATAACTCCGATGACGAACCTCCATTCAAGTGCGTCTGGACGAATGACGTAATCTCAGTTGACCATTATAAATACCCCATCAAGTACAAAGCCAAGTACGATTTTCTGAACCTTCGTCCCTACTTTCTCTCTCTATTTTCTCTCTCTACAAATACTTATCCTCACGCCGGAGGGTGGTCGCAGAGGGGCCCTCCCATCTCTGCGGCGAGCCTAACGGTTTTCTGTTTTGCAGGACTATTCTCCAAGCTTTCCTAGAAGACCCAAACCCTCGATTACAGGCTCCGGCCTTAAGTCGATTCTTTGGTTCTTCAATTGGCGCCATCCGATCTCATAGCTCACAGTCCTTCACCTTGGTGAATTTCTTGAGCAGCAAACTGACAAATGGCGGCCTCAGGTTCTGTGAATCTGGGATCCATGGCTGTTAGTACACAAACTACAGCACCAGCAAGCACTGTTTCTGCAATCTCAGCTCCTTTAAGCTCGGGACCGGGAACAACCTTGCCATTTATTCTACTTCCTACTTCGCAAACATCAGAGTTTGATGCGGAGTTTCTCTCCAAAAATGCAAGTCTTCTACGAAGATTGAAAGCACAACAAGCTAGACATGAACAGCTCCTCGGTTTACGAACCAGGCTTTTTCATGATGAAACTCCGGTAAGGACTACGGGTCCTACGATATTCACCTCTCCTACTTTCTCCACAGTCGTTACCTCGGAAACTTATAATGGATATGTGCAGGGTTCCTCCTGACCATCTCCAGTAATGGCAATACGAAATGAAACACAAATGGAAGTAGTTAATGATCCGGAACTCACAAAGCCTTATCATCCGGTTTCCATGACTGCCAAGTCTAAGTTCAGTGCCCGCATCACACACGCCAAGCTCCCTCCGAAGCTCAAAATGCCAACTACGGTAAAGAAGTATGATGGTACGACTGATCCAGACGACCATATGTTTGACTTCAATGGAGCTGCACGAGTAGAACAATGGCCGATGCCGGCGTGGTGCTTCATGTTCGCACAAACACTAACCGGGGCTGCCCGGGTGTGGTTTGATGCGCTAAACGAAGGAGAGATCAACGATTTCGAGGAGTTCCGAAGATTATTTCTCCAGAATTTTAGCCAACAAAGGCACTACTCCAATGAAATCACCGAAGTTCACAACATCCGGAGAAAGGATGGGGAATCTCTGGATAGTTTCATCGACCGGTTCAACCGGGAAAGTATGCAGATCGGTGGGGTGGTTGACCAGTTAAGGATCTCCGGATTCTGTCACGGTGTCCGGAACAACCAGTTAGTTGAAAAGCTGCACGAAAATCTTCCAAAGACAATGGAAGTACTCATGGAACGAGCCAGGGCTTTTGCTCGAGGAAAAAACACATGTAATCCAACACCAGAGTCAGACCATAAGATGTCCTCCTGAAAGAAGAACGGTGGGTCTGTATTCGATAAAACTCCGTCCGGAAGTAGGGGTGACCACACCCTTACAGCAGGAACGAGAGGTCCCAACGAGGAAGAAGCTCCATCTCAAGATTTTACAATTTATCATATCTTTCCAAAACTCCCAGTGAAATCCTTAGCGCCGAGGGTGCAAGCTTCCCCGTCCCACCAAAGCTCTGAAATCCAGGAGACAAGAACTCCAAAAAATATTTTTGATTACCATCACGCGCGAGGCCATAATACAGACGATTGTTGGTCTTTGAAGCAAGAAATAGAAAAAGCAGTGCGGTCTGGTAAGCTATCGCATCTAGTAAAAGAAGTAAAGGAGGGAAAGTCTTCAGGGAATTCGGCGGATAATCCGAACAATCAACCAGCAATTTGCATGATCAGGAAAGTGGGTAATCAGGGCATCAAGCGGTCCAGTCACCATATGGCCGTTTGGATGCAGCAACCAATCGCTTTCCCTCCCATCACTCCCGGAGAAATCAAAGACGGACCAATCATAGTGTCTGCGATAATAGCAGGCCACAAGGTCCGGAGAGTTTATGTTGACAGCGGAAGTGCCACCGAGATCATGTATCAGCAGTGCTTCCAACAGCTAGCCCCGCAAACCAAAGCAAAATTGATATGAGTCTCTATGCCGCTGGTAAGTTTCTCCGGAGAGGTAGTACAGCCTATCGGGCAAATCACTTTGCCGACAACATTGGGAGAAGGAAGTATGGTCCGAACCGTAAATTTGACATACCTAGTGGTGGAAGCAAGATCCGTTCACAACGTCATACTAGGGAGACCAGGCATGTGTGCTTTTGGTATCATCAGTTCTACCACCCATGGCTCGTTAAAATTCCCCACCGAAGCAGGGATAGCAACTTTGCACTCTGAGTCAACAATCTGCGTAGCTGAAATACGTCAAAGCAACGGTAATATCCAACCTCCGAACCTCCTTACAGAAGAATGGGCCATACACCCGCATTTTCCGGAGCAAAAAATTGCAATTGGGGCCCAGCTTCCTGAACGTACCAAAAAGAAGCTATGGAAGCTTTTGTCCAATTCACTTGATGTATTTGGGTGGCAAACCTCTGACATGGTCGGAGTGCCCCGATGTTTGGCCGAACATAGGCTAAAAGTGTCGCATTCAGTAAAGCCAGTAGCTCAAAGAAAAAGAAGCATTGCTCCAGCCCGTAACAAAGCCATCTCCGAGGATGTGCGAAAGTTGCTTAGCGCCGGAATTATCAGAGAAGTGCGGTACCAAACATGGGTCTCCAATCCGGTGATGGTAACCAAGAAAGACAAAACTTGGAGGATGTGCGTTGATTTTTCCGATTTAAACAACGCGTGTCCGAAGGATTGCTATCCTCTGCCGGAAATCGATCTAAAGATTGGCTCCCTTTCCAGCTTTCGTCTTAAATGCTTCTTGGACGCATACAAAGGCTACCATCAGATACAGATGGCTCTAGAAGACGAAGATAAGACAGCGTTCGTAACGAATGAGGGACTCTTCTGTTATACCAAAATGCCGTTTGGGCTGAAGAACGCCGGAGCTACATACCAAAGGTTGATAGATAAGGCATTTAAAGATCAGATCGGACGAAACTTAGAAATCTACGTGGATGATCTGGTCATCAAAAGTCAAGTCGAAGACGATATGATCGATGACATACTCGAAACCTTCACCAGGCTTCGGAGTATCAATCTTAAGCTTAATCCCAAAAAATGTTCTTTCGGTCTAGAAGAAGGAAAGTTTCTGGGCGTATGGATAACACAGTCCGGAATACAGGCACACCCGGATAAAATCAAAGCGGTAATCTCCATGCAGCCTCCAAAAACGGTCAAAGAAATCCAATCATTGAACGGCAAGTTGGTAGCTCTCCATCGTTTCATCTCAAAAGCAGCCGATCACACCATTCCTTTCATGAATGTCCTAAAAAAGCGAACTGCAAAGGGTCAAATAGAATGGACACCGGAGGCTGATTCAGCATTCCAAGAATTGAAAGTTTTTCTTGGGTCTTTACCCACTCTGACCGCACCAATCACTGGAGAAACCGTCACGGTTTATCTTTCCACCTCACATTTCGCCATAAGTGCTGTACTAGTGGTGCACCGGGATCAAGCACAAATACCGGTTTACTACGTAAGCCGCATTCTGAAAGATTATGAAACCCGATACCCCATAATAGAGAAATTGGCACTTGCGTTGGTTCATGCATCCAGGCGTCTCCGAAGGTATTTTCAGGCTTTTAATATAGAGGTACAAACCGATCTTCAGATCCAGCAAATTCTTAGAAAGCCGGAGGTTTCCGGACGCCTCACCAAGTGGGCAATCGAACTCAGCGCTTTCGATATCACATACCGAACCAGAGGTCCGGTAAAAGGCCAGGCAGTAGCAGATTTTCTCACGGAGGTACCAACCGGAGAAAGCTCTAAAGAAAAGACCGCTCTCCCCAGGGTATGGAACTTATATACGGACGGAGCCTCCAGCAAAGAAGGGTCAGGTGCCGGTTTAATTCTGATAGATCCGGAGGGGATAGAATATACTTATGCTCTGCGATTTGAATTTAAAACTTCAAACAACGAAGCAGAATATGAGGCTCTCCTTGCAGGGCTCCAAACCGCGGCTAAGGCTGGTGCGACCTCCGTACTAGCACATGTTGACTCACTACTAGTCGCCAACCAGGTTAGCGGAGAGTATGAGGCACGAGAAGAAAACATGATCCGGTACCTAAGCCAAGTTAACAGCTTGATCTCCTCGTTTGATTCTTGCAAGATAGTTCACATACCACGAAGCAAGAATAAAAAGGCGGACACTCTGAGCAAGCTGGCATCTGTAGCCTTCTGTCACTTGTCCAAGGAAGTGCTAGTAGAAACTTTGCAAGCTCCGGCAATCCATCAGACAGAATCCGTTATGTCAATCTCCGTACAGGAGAGGACATGGATGACTCTGATCGTAGAATATTTGAAAGATGGCACACTGCCGGAAGAAAAAGCTCAGGCCCGGAAGCTAAACGTGAAAGCATTACAGTATCAGGTTCATGATGGGAAACTCTACCGAAAAACCTTCCTAGGTCCGCTCCTGAAATGCCTAACACCGGAGGAAGCAAGTTATGTCATTAGAGAAATTCACTGGGGGATATGCGGTATCCACTCCGGACCAAGGATGGCTGTAGCCAAGGCTATGAATGCTGGCTATTTCTGGCCGGGCATGCATCAAAGCGCTGTTAATGAATTACAAGCATGTGAAGACTGCCAGCGGCACGCTCCCGTTAGTCACCGAGCCAAAAACAACCTCGTCCCAGTAACTTCGGCTTGGTCGTTTCAGAAATGGGGAATTGACATTGTCGGTCCTTTCCCTGTTTCCACCGGAGGAGTAAGGTTCCTACTAGTGGCCATCGATTACTTTACAAAATGGATTGAAGCCAAACCCCTCCGGACTATCACTGGAGACCAAGTGCTGAGGTTTGTTTGGGAAAATATCGTATGCAGATACGGAATGCCGCTCTATATTGTCAGTGACAATGGGAAGCAGTTTGCAGAAAAATCATTCAAGACTTGGTGTGAAAGAATGCACATTGAGCAAAATTTTGCATCGGTAGCCCATCCTCAGGCCAATGGCAGGTAGAAAGAGCCAACCGCAGTATTGTGGAAGGTATAAAAAACGGCTGGGGAAAGAAGGAGTTTCTTGGGCAGATGAACTTCCGCACGTCCTATGGGCTCACCGGACGATGCCAAAGACAAGCACAAGGGAAACTCCTTTCAGTTTAACGTATGGTACGGAAGCAGTCATTCCCGCCGAAGTAGGGATACCTACCCCTCGTATGCAACAGAGTCAAGAAGAGAATGAACAAGAACTCCGTCTGAACCTCGCCCTGGTCGAGGAAAGAAGAGAACTTGCGGCCATCCGAGAAGCAAAATACAAAAAAGAGTTGGAAAAACATTACAACTCAAAAGTGAAGGAGGTCCGGTTCAAGGTCGGAGATTACGTCATGCGAAGCAACGAGGCAAGTTTGGCTGAGGGTACCGGAAAGATGGCTCTGAAATGGGAAGTCCCCTATCAAATTAAAACTGCAGGAAAGGACGGTGCGTACACGCTTAGCATGATGGACGGAACCCTCGTTCCTCGTACCTGGAATGGAGTGCACCTTAAGAGGTGTTATTTATGAAATTTTTCTTTTTTGAAAATAAAACTGTAAAACGGAAGCTACGGCCTCCGTCACTTTTACTTTCTTTGTAATGCGAAGGGTTTTGCCCGCACCGAACAATTTATAATTCCAAGAACCGTGGAGGGTTTTACCCACGGATTATTTAAAATGTTTTTATCATGTGTTAACCGGAGAAGTTTAACTCCTGATCAGATAAATAGAATAACGAAAATTTTCTATCACTGATAAAGTTGCAACACAAAAATATCCTCGGCCGAACTAGGGATGCTAACCCTAAAAGGGAAGGATGAACTGGTTTCGTTCGTATTCTCTCCTTCACTCAAAATTATCCTAAGTAAAAACAAATCGGATCCGTACTTAAAAGAGAACGTTCAAAAAGCAAAAAAATGTAAGCATAAAAAGCGTGGACGCACGCATAATTAGGTGATTACATCAATGATGACCGGATAGACATAGCCGGAAGTTATAAAAACATTTACATATCAAAAGGATAATTGTCGAACACAAGTAAGAACATCATTACATTCACTCCGAATCCAAAAAACTGGGTGCATATCGCAAACTGTCGGATATGTCCACCCTCTAAAAAGTTAAAACAAGTTAAAAACTTCCAAAAGGTGCATACCCCAAGAAGCCGGGAATGTCCACCTCATTCTTTCGGGGAACCACCACTTGCAAAAAATAAAGCCTTCTTGATTTCAGAAAGTGGTTCGTTGATAAGCTTCGGAAGATCCTCTACCACCGGGAAGGTAAGAGTATCAAAACAAGCAAAGGCAGCATTAAGTTCTTCTGCCGCATTACGATTTAGCATCGGAACATCGGCATAAGGGGTCTTCTTCTTCAAGGCATGAAGGTAGCCATTATGCAAGCCAGAGTTAACACCCACAGCACTCATCGCATTGTTAACCGTGTCAACAGCAGCAGTCATCTCCGGACCTTTATGAATGTTTTTCGCAAGGAGCTTGGCCCCTTCCGAGAGCATCCAAGCCTTAGTAGCCTGAAGATCCTCTACTTGAGCTTTCAAAGCTGCATTCTCCATCTTGATCTCCTCCTCATGTCCTTTCATCTCTTCAATCTGCGTCTTCAACTCGGCTTCTCCTGATTTTAGCGTATCCCGCTCTGACCAAAGTGTTAGAGAGAAATGGTAAATCAAAAAAGAAATTAATCAGGTAAAAGATGTACCAGCCATCATGCCCGCATAAGCCAGACGAGCATTGTTAAAAGACTCCTCCATCTTGGCCAAAACCGTCTTGTGCTCTTTATCTTTCTTCTTCATCGACTCGGAGAAATTTTTTAACTCCGTAGCAATCCTATCACGGTCCTCCGCGGCGGAGGCCGCAGCTGCCTGGGATGACTGATTCTGAGAAATCAAGGCCTTAACTTTCTCTTGATGGGCCTTAAGATCCTGAGTGAGTTTCGTAACTCTCTTCTCCATATCCGGAGTCCCTTGAATCTTACGTTTCAAAGAACGTGTCTCCTTCTCCAAGTTCTCCCTTACCGACTCCGCTTCTACCCACCGCCGATAAAGCTCCGTCACAAAAATATTTGACTGGGCTTGATTAGTTAGAACCGCGGCACCCAGGTCCGGGTTCTTCATTCTTCGGCTTCGAGCATGGTCTAGTGGAGTATTGATATTGAAAAGAAGGGTGCGAGCAACCAACTCGTCCATCACAGAATCCTTGTTCCGGATATCCCAATCCGGAACAAACTTCTCTTCAGCCGTCGCCGGATCGATCTCCATATCGTCCGAGAATACATCTGCATATCGAAAAAAAGACATCAGCTCAGGTCCGAACCAAGATGAAGGAAGGGAAGACACTTGCTCCCCCAAATCGAAGTAAAAAACATCAAAGCTCGGAACCTTCAGAGCATCCCTCAGAGACATTATAGCTCCTGCATTTTCCAAAAAAAAAAGTACAAGTTAGTAAAATAAGGGAAAAAGTGCCGAGGGGGGGGGGGGTAAAGGGCCGGAACTTACGATCACGCTTTCTGCGAATAACCGGCCAATCCCTGTCCCTTTGGCCCCACCGAAAACAGACTCGACCTAATAAAAGAAAATGTTAATGAAGGGGACGAATTGGGGACTTGTGCTCAATCAGGGCACGGGCCAGTTCTTGGTCGAACACGAAGTCTTCGCCCAGATCAAAAGACATTGTCTGGTCTTTAAGCCGCCACCTCATATCCTCCAGAAGGCAACGATCGTCCAGCCAGAAAAAGTTATCCTTCCAATTCTTTAGGCTGGACCGTTCATCGGAGGAAGGGGGAGGTATGCCCTTCCGATGGGCAAACGTGTACCAGTCTCCGGCCGAGATAAACTCGTAGAAGTACCGGAAGACATTTAGGTCCGGTCTACGGTTTTGGGCCCTGCAGGATATCTCAAAGTGACTCACTCGACTCAGGCCGAACGGGTTCCTCATTTGGCTTTCTGGGGGAATAACTTTCGTAAATCGGGGGCGGACACTTGTAATACTTGACACTTTGTTTCTTACCAGTATCCTCTTCCGTCTTTTTATCTTGGAAAGCTTCAAGACCTGCAACAGTAGGATAAACTCGATCAATCAAATAATCACAAGTTGTATAACTCAATAGCAATCGTTTGATTCTTTCACTTTCAATCTTTTCGAGTTCCAAATCCTGCTTCAGTTTTGCACAGTCTTCAATATACTCATTGATGACCTTCTGCTTTGTCATTAATGTTGAGCTCATCATTGTTATAGCAGCATCAACTTCTAAATTTGTCTTTTTCAAACCGTCAACTATTCTGTTCAATACATCATATGATTCCTTCACGTACTTCACATCAAACAACAGTTTTTCTTTCAGCTCTTCAAGTTCACGAATCTTCTTGTCCTTTTCTTCACAATGTTTGCAAGACTCCAAACATTTCAGACAAGGTTTTGTCACCTCAATGATCTTTTCAACTTCGACAATTTTTTCAACTTCAACGAGTTTTTCAACTTCAACAACTTTTTCAACTATTTTTTCGACTTCTACAATTTTCTCCACTACCTTTTCAACAATATCCGATTCTTCATTGAATTCTAACTCTTTTTCCCATCCTTCAGCTTCAACCTTTTCTTTCGAATTTTCTTCAACTTCTGCTTTTTCAGCTTCCAATTTCGCCTTTTCTTCAGCAATCGTTTTTGCTTCCAACTCTTTCTTCAATCTGGCAACCTTCTTCTCATTCAGCATCTCAACCTTATCTGCAAAGAACAAATTAAAACTATCAGGATCCAAACCTTTTCTAGCTTTATTAATATATTCTTCTTCATCATCGGTATCTGCATCACTTCCTAAACTTGGAAAAATCGGTATTCTTTTTGGACTAGATTTGACTTTTTCTTCTTCCAGAATTCTAGCAACAAGTCCTGAATTAGCCGGAATGTATTTGTCCCAGCTAAAACCTTCTGCCACTTTTTCATCATCTTGATGAATAAGATAAGCTTTCTTCTTTCCGTCATCAATAGCATGGGATGATGATGGTTGTTGAGCAGATGAAAAATTGATTTTTGATAATAATCATTCTTTTCTTGTCTTCCGGTTGCTTCTTTATTTTTGCATTCTCGTTTAAAATGTCCCCTTTCTTTGCAACGAAAACAAGTGACCTTTGATTTGTCAAATCCTATCGGAGATGCACTCATTTCACGAAAATCATCTCTACCGGTGATTTGTTGGAATTTTTCTGCTCTTCTTACAGCACTAGCTAAACACCATTTGATATCCATCAACTCAAGTTCTACAACATCAATCTGGTCATAATCTTCTTTGGTGAGCATTGGATTTCCAATTCGTCCAGCAACTAAACTTTCATATGACTCTAACATAGCAACAAGTGATGCCATGTGTTGCTTAGCTATTTCTGGAGAAAGATTTTGACCATTTTGAATGTTCAATGTAACATTGCATTGCATTGCAGATTCGTTGAATTCTGTCGTTGAGGACTTGGTGTTGTATAATTTGGATCAAAGCTTGAATACGAAGACGAATGTCCACCACTCTGAGTTACAGTACTACCCTTCGTTTCAGAAGAACTATCAGCACTGAAAGCAGTCTTAATCTTTAGACTTGGAGTAGTCTCAAATTTGTTTCCTCTGTAGTATAAACTGACATCTTGTTGAGCATTTGGATTATTCATGATAGCCGTTTTCTAGAATATCCAATTCATGTTCTTCAATTTTCTGAATAAACTTCGCCAAGTTCATACTTTCAGATTTTCTCATGTGTTTTAAAATCAACAAATATGTTCCCCATTTATTCTGAGGTAATGCATCGGCTAGCTTATCAACCCATTCATCGTCGTCTTTCTTTATGTTCAATCTTCCCATTTCTAAAACAAGATGACAATATCTATCAATAGTCGCTTTTGTTGTTTCTCCTTCAAATGCAACAAACATATCAAATGATTTCTTTAGTAAAGCTTTTTTGTTCTTGATCATATCTGCACTTCCCTTAAACTTTTGAATTAAAGCCAGCCAAATTGATCTAGCAGTGTCTTCATGTTGAAGCAAAACAAAGATATCTTCTTTAACTGCTTGTTGGAGAATACTAATCATCATTTTTTTCACTCGTATATTTCAATTTTTCAACATCTGAATAGTCACTAAACGCTTTTTCAAGCCCACGTTCATTTTTCGGTTTAACGTAATCTACCTCTAACGAACACCATGCGTCAAACTTATAAGCTTGCACCCAATTTTCAAACCGATTTTGCCATCCTCTAAAATCTTCAATGTACATAAGCTTCGGCGGTTTTTGATAAGTTCCCGTCTCATTCTCACTGTAAATAGTTTCAGCAGCTGTAACAGGAGCAACTGGTGTAGCAAACGCATTGTAAAATTCCTCTTCCATGTTTCAAAAACCTATTTCACAAATTCACAAAGTTCAAACAGCAATGAAATTTCACACGAAATGAGAATTCAAACGAAACAATTTGGTGCGAAATAGCTTCTTCAAACGAAATCAAACTTTGGTGCAAAATATCTTTTTCAAACGAAATGGTTCACACGAAATATAGATTTCAAACGAAATAGCCCTTTGCTACGAAATAGATGTTGATTTCGTACGAAATGAAATTTAAACACTTGATTTCGTGCGAAATGAAGTCCAAACTGTCTATTTCATGTGAAATGATATCAAAGGGTTTGATTTCGTGCGAAATGAAACACAAGAAGTTGATTTCGTGCGAAAGCAACTTTCAGGTTCAAACGAAATGACTTATTTCATACGAAATAAGATGTCAATTTCACACAGAATAGTCTATTTCGTGCGGAATGCTGCTGACGTCACCATGATCGATCTGATTTCAAGCGAAATGAACAAATTGAACAAGTTTTAAGCTGAATTAAGGTCTAATTCTTTCAAGGATTCATTAAAACATTGTTACGCGTGTTATATATGAAATTCAATCCATTTTAACCGTAAAAATTTGTTAATTTTGAAAAAGAAGGTGTAGAAGTCAGATTTTTTAAGAAAACAAGTTGAATTTGGTAAGAACTCTTCCTCCTGAGCTCTGATACCACATGTAGGATCGTGAGACGATCTAAACGAGTCTATCAGAAGAGTTCTCAGTCTAGTCAGAGGCGGAATTCATTGATTAGACTGTGTAACAACTTAATTCACTCTTAATTGTCTTGTTTTATTGATTAAACACGTTTACAGATCAGTAGACACGTCGGCATCACTTTGGTACCGGAATCATGAACGTTACAAATGACTTCGCACGACAGGTATATATAGGTGAGGGTGTTTCGCACGAAATAGACAACAGGCATTTCGTGCGAAATAGCAACTTGCTATTTCGTACGAAATAGCACAAGTTCATTTCGTGCGAAATGAACTTTCAACACACAAACCCTATTTTCTCGTACTACGTGCCCTGATCTAACATAACTAATACAAGACTCGATACAAGACAAAGTCGACATACGTATGCACCAACAGCCTCCCTCTCTTGCTCTCGGCTCAAACCACACACATACACCCACCATTTTCAAGCTTCAATCATTCAATCCAAGGTGATCTAGTGGTGTATGGAGGACATTTAGGAAGGTGTATGGTGCTAGAACTTGAAGGACCACCGTGTGGAGCTTTTAACCTCTTGATTTCTTCCTTGTTCATCATCTCCATTTTTGTGCCACTTCCCTAGCCATTAGAGCTAGTAGTAAGTTTCTTGATCACTAATTTAAGTCATGTTTATGTTATGTACAAGTTTCACCATCTAAACAACTTAACTTCTAATGTTAAAAATGAAAAGATCTAACATATTCATGAAGAAAATAAGGGATTACATGAATTTTTAGTGTATGTAATGAAGTTGTTTATGTTATATCTTGATTTTATGATTAGATCAAGTATGTTAAAGCTTAGATTTACCAAGTTTAAGCATGGATCTTGAAGGATCCATGGTTAGACTTGAAGATGAACATGTGAAGCATAATGTGAACTTGAAATAGGAATTTTTACACATAAACTTGTAATCTTGAAGTAATAAAGTGTGTGTTAAACTAATTTTTGAAACTAATATCTATGAAAAGTTTGTTAAAAGTTAAACACAAAGCTTGTTTATGAAAGATCTAAAAATAATACGCATGGATCTTGAAAGATCCATGGTTAAATATGATGTTAAAAATAATGATCCTTCTAATAAACATAAAAGTGTTTTTAGAACATGATTTACAAACTTTAAAGACCATTAAACTCATGGATGAGTTGGTTAATAAAATAAAGTTTCACATAAGTTTGTTTAAAATATTCAAGAACACTTATTTTTGAAAAGATCATAACATGTTAAGTGTAGATCTAAAAGACTACACATTTTTAACAAGAATCAAGTCCACCATGATGTTTCGTATGGAAGAATTAGTGTTTGTTGTTGATGATTATTGTTGGAAAATTGTTTTGAAGTTGAAAAGAAAATAAACACATGTTTTGAAAACATGGGAAACCTCCATTTTTAGGGGAAACTATGTCAAAATTTTTATAAAATTTTGACACTTAGAAAAATATAAGTTTTGGTGAAACTTATTCCCTAAAAATTCACCTAAAAATATTACCAAGGTTTCCCTAAATTTTTGTGTAAATTTCAAGTCAAGAAATGGTGATTTCTTCAAGTTAAAATCAATATTAAGAATGTATATTTTTGGGGAAAATATATATATTTAGTGATCACCAAATTTTGTACTAAGTGTATATTGTGTGTATTATATGTAATAGTGTACTAAGGACTTGAAAATACACTAAATAATCCCAAGGAGTATGAATACAAAAATACACGTACAGCTACACGAGAATACATAAGTATACAAGTATACAAAAATCGGGTGACTAACGAGAATGATTATATATATTTTATAGCATGACAAAATATATATATTTCTGACAAGTCTTAAAAATATATTATTTTTGAGAAACTTATATTTATTGAGGATATTATTTTACGAAATACTTATATTTATTTTTGAAAAATAATATAAATAACATACATGAAAAGTTAAAAATATAAATTATTTTTAACATCTATTACCTTAAAAAGGGACTACATGAATGAATATATATTTGAGAAGTAAAATATATATTTACAAAAATACATTACATACATAAAGTGCAAAGGCATGACAAAAGGGCGAGACCCGACAAACAAGGGCACGACCCTCACAAAGATTGAACATACAAAGAACATATATATAAACAAAAGATGGTGACTTGTACTTGTGTGATACAAGTCTTGTGACTAACATACATAGAATACGTATAGGTCACGACGTTACAAAACCAACCGGTGAAGTTTACGGCACAGGATACGCAAAGTTGTGAGTTCATGTCCCAACTTTTAACTTTTACTTGTTTTCTAAACTTGGGGAAAATACATGTGTTATGGTATGTTGAATACTAAGACTAAGGAATGATACTTTAGATGATGTCACGAATAGGGTGCCATAAGCACCATTAATCAGTTACATACCAAGACCGCGGAACAAAAGGTTAGATCTAATGGGTTTCAGGCAACCACACTCTTGGCCACTCTTTTACCAAGCAGTGCTTTAGTGTCTCTAGTCGTGAATCGACAGTCGTGGAATCGACAACTAAAAATGCCTATGGTTTGGATGCTTCCTATGTCGTGTCACATGTTAATGGCCTTGCAAACCATTAGCGATCTCGATTTCCTTACATTTACAGAAGTACATATTTCAGTACAATTACATACCATGTTTTCTACAACGAATGCTTAAATGTTTATACAAAAAGTGCATGAACTCACACCAACATTATGTTGACGATTTTCCAAAACTTACATGTATTACAAGAAACAAGTTGGATCTTGGGCGCTGGTGTTATTTTCAAGACGTAAATTTCAAGTTTAGATGTCACCCACTTTTGTTTGTATCATAACTTGAGGGTTTTGGTTGAAACTTAAATGACTTGTGTTGTAATATTTCAAATCTTTGAATGGATGAACATCATTTTGATCATATAGTTGTTTATTATAATCGAATTCAATGAGAACCGATTAAGTCACACGCATACGCTTCCGCAAAAGGCAGGGTGTGACAAAATACACCCATTTTGATAAATATTTTTCAAATCACTCATTTTGGTAAATATTTTTTTTTCCATCAACACCGTTTTGGAAAAAAAAAAAACCTCAACGTGGTATGCCAAAAACGATACCGACGTGTGTTTTACATCAACTGAAAACCATAAACACGAATATTTGGTAATGGTTCCGATAATAGTGACACAGGTACTGATGTTGTACGGTCGGAATTGGTTTTGTTCGTTAGGACATTGGTATGGTATCGGCAATCGCTATTGCGTAGCATACAAAAAAAAAACTCTATAATTGAATACAGCTACGCGTTCGACCAGAATAAATTCGATCAGCTATGCGGCAGGAACTTGGTTGATTTCGGTTTTGTTCGCTACAGTGCCAGAGCTCGTTATATATGTATAACTAGCTGGGGCAGGTTTTGAACCCTAGACCTATAGGATAAAGTCGTGGATACAACTAGTTGGGTTATCAATTAATTATATATTAAGCTAGTAGTCAATAATTAGTTAAACTTATACCAATAATACTTTCTTCTTAGTTGAAGATTGACAATCGCCAGAAGCTATGTTTTTTTTAAGAAAACCGAAATTGAAGCTGAAACTACTATGTTTTTTTAAGAAAACCGAAATTGAAGCTGAAACTACCATAAAAAAAGCCATACAAACAAAATCAGATCAAAATTTCTATATTTGCACTAAAAAAGCCAAAGTATTTCATTAACACATCTTTATACGACAAACAAAGTTCGATAACCCTACCCAGTAATGATCTCCGTGAGAGACAAATGAAGTAGATTCACTACCGAATACCTAGCTACCTATAACACGATTTGGTATGTTGGGACTTTGTAATATGTAAGACCGGCTTCCCAAAAGGCCTTTCATCTTGTTACTACTACCTAGCCATGGTCCAATCCTGGTTGAACTTGAAGAACACTTGTCCTAGTCTATATATACTTACTTATATTATAAAGCATTTCATAAGGATGACGGTAAAAATTAAGTAAATACAAGTTTTAATGCTTATAGTACAGTACTAAATGAGATTAGTTTAGGGATAAAGTTGTCTTACTACATGACTATTAAATCTATAATACTAAACCCTTCCCTACCCTCGAGACCCTAATCGACATCCTCCGAGCTCCTTTAATTACCTCGCTATTCAATTCTACAACTCAATCGCTCAACTATCTGTCTTCTCTCAGCCCTCTCTATATTCTACTCAATCGCTCAACTATCTGTCTTCTCACAGCCCTCTCTATATTCTCTCTTCTTTCTCTTAATAAATCATCATAAGGTTTCTTCAATGGTTTGCAAGGATTGTGGATAATGGGATCATCCATCCAAGGTGTACGCCTCCCCTCAATCGAAAATCAGGGTCACTGGCCACCATAGCAGCAGGCTTCACTTCCACTGCTTCATTTTTTTCAATCTCTACATCCCATCTTACCTTTAAGATTCCTTTAATATTTAATGCAGAACAATCTTAAATTGAAAAGTTAACAAGGGTCTGAATCTAATTGTGGAACTACCGTATTGGCCCTGCCTTAAAATGACACATGAGCTAGGTCTTGTCCTTTTTAGATATTGCCATTTTATTATAATGGTAGATTTTATAATATAGGAATGATATTTTTAATAAAATCGCTCCTTTAAAATTTAAACAAGTATATGGTTGCCCTAAACGGGACTTCTACAAAAATGACTTGCCCATGCAAGAGCTAGTCAGAAAATAACAAAGGAACCAAATAAGGACAAACAAAACGAATTTGAATTTGTCTTATGTTCTTGTCTAGACTCAAGAATGTGCAACTGTGTAACTGAGATTAAACACAAAAGCTAGTGTTTAATTCACTCAGTGTTGGCTCTGATACCAACCTGTCACACCCCGACTTTCCACGTGTCACCGGTGGGCCCGGTGGGGAGTATCGTGACGTGGTTGGCAACATAATAGTCAAACAACACAATATATAAATGCACAGCGGAAGTAAAAGGTAAATATATTACAATCCGAATATAAAGTAATATCAAGTATTACAACGGAAAGTAAAGGATCCACAGGCGGATCTTAAACATAAATATTGTTCAACAGACTTTAGACGCCTAAAACTTGCAAGATTCCTTATTAACGTCCTGAGCAGCTTCCAGCCTATTACGTACTTGTACCTGTCACTTAGACTTTTGAAAATACGTCAGTTTTCACTGGTAAATACACTCAACTAACTCATTTGAAAAGAGTTTAAGAAAATTGATTTAGATGCACCAGGCACAAAATATTTTGACACTTTGATTAAAATGCACAGAGGCAAAATTAATCTTTTATAACTTGGGACAATCATATTTATAATCTTGTATACAGATTTACATGTTCGTTGTACGTTCAGGGCCCGATGTAGAAACCGAGTCAGATTAACAGACACGCCACAAGTATAGGCCCACAAGAGAGTGAGATACCGTTATTACTTAAGCAACTGTCAGGTGTATGCCTACACCCCGTGCTTAATACGTGGCCATTTTATAATACAATGATGTCAGGGATATCCGGGACATGGTCATTAACCCCTAAAGGCTTTTATTTCAAACAATACAGATTAAACCGGGTTACCTCAATAATTTAACCACAATAAGATTAAATATTCAATACCCGACCAAGCGGTATCATTATACCGTATCCCAAGCCCGTATAGGGAAAATAAGTTAAGAGTATTTACCTGAGCTAGCTCCTGTCTTAAATAGCAAGAATTATAATAACTCAGCCGTATTCACTTAAGTAAGCGTAGGTACAATTTACCGGAAGGCTCTAGTCTGGAATGATGGTATAAATAACCAATTAGAATGCTAACGGATCTTTAATTAAGCCTAAGCTTAGACCGGTTAGTCTTAAAGAAATATACGGTTCAAACGCACGATTAGGCGAAGACCGGATAGAATGTGATTTAAACCCGACAAGTTCAGAGACTTGCTTAATATGGGTATTTCATACACATTCTGGATTTTGAGATAAAACCGTTAAGGTTTGACCCGTTTAGGCTAGTTTATGTAAACTAGTTACATAAACCGAACCGAACGCGTAATAAGCGTAACGGGTATACATATGAGCCATTTACAGGTTTCCTAAGTTAATATGCTTCATATATGTTGTGACATCAGTAAGATGTCTTGTATTATGCCCGAAACGAATTTAAACACAAACTATGCCCCGTAGGGGTAGTTTGGTCATTTAAAAGGTTATAAAAGAGTTTAAGTGTTTACCTGAGTTACAGGCCTGATGTAATCAGCAAAGATAATAAATTTTCTAAGTTATATCAGTAGGGTATTGTATATATGTGAAATTTATCAATTATAACCAAACTATGCACCGTAGGGGCATTTTGGTAATTTCACATAAGCCGTAAAGCTCAAAACCGAAGTCTGAGTTAAACAACTTTTGCTTACTATTAAAATATTATAATTTGCCTCAAATATCAGTAGGTATAAACCCTTGTATGTTTAAAATAGTCTTAGTGCATACTATGAGTTAAAAACGCTTAAAAAGGCGATTTAGAAGCCGTTTCCGGGTTCTATATAGAAATCTGATATTTTTATTATTCCAGAAGGCTTAAAATAATTTATTTATCATTTAAGATCAGTAGCAAAAGGTTTGGAGTCGATTAGATATGTAAAACTCATTTTATGGCCCATAAGGGCAAAACCGACATTTACCGGATTAAGCCTACGACTATTAGTTATTCTCAGCCTAAAATTAATTAAAAATCTTCAAAAATCCCAAAATAATATATTACATCAGCAGGTAATAAGTTTGATATCAAAAAGTAGGCTTAACTAGGCTATACGCTAATTGCGCCGTTTTATTAACAAAAAGCTTTCATTTTACGCTAACGAGCATAACTCTTAATCTACACCTCAAACTAATGTCAAACTTTTCATACAAGTTTATATATCAGTAACTAAGGTTTCTACACTTTTACATTTTCACAAATCACATTTTAAGGTGAAAAGGGCATAATGGTCAACATATGAGCAATTAACGGAATCATGCGTATTAATTGGTTAACTAATGAACCATGGTGTATAATCACAGAGGGTTATACTAGCATGTAACCTGGTCCAAATCAAGCTCTTAGGTATTTCTAAATCATACCAAAACGGGTCAGAACTGAAGTCAAAGCAAAAGTCAAAGCTTTGCGACTTTCGGTTCCGAACCGGGTCTTTACAGAGAATTGTCGGGTTGAACATGTTTAGACATGTTCTTACACTTATTACCAAGTTACATTAATGATCAAACAGGTTGTATGTGTTCTACATTGCTAATTATGCATAATTTAGAATTTAAGTATCCTGTTGACTTTTTCTTAACAAGTTTGACCCGACATTTGACCTATGTAGAGTGGGAATCAGGGGGAACCCTTTTGAGGGTTTATTACCCACATAATTACCAACTTATAACTACTTTTAATTCGAGATTTGACTGAGCCAATATTAATTAATCTCGAAGTCAAACCGTAATTACGATGGTTTGACTTTTAGCTAAATAACTAAGCTAAACTTAACTAAGGAAGGATTAGCAAACTTACAAGAGTCCTATGAACGATCAGAGATCACTTGGGAGAGGTCTTGAGCTCCAGAATTGATCAGGAAGTGCAAGAGAAGATGTGAAGAGTTTGTTGCAAACTAAGGGCCTTATATAGTGATTTAATCACCATAAGAAGTTGACACACAAGTCTACATCTGACCACAACTGATTAACAAGTGTCCCTAGTGCTCTAGGGGTTGCTTAGGGGTCGCACATGAAGTGAAACATCCGTTTTGGGTCGATTATGCGCGTTTACAGGCTGCTGTCTTCATTTTCTGTTACTGGGCACCTGACGCGGCCCGCGTAAGATCATAACAACTCTTACGCGGCCCGCCGCAGTCTGATTAATCAGAATTCTCATTTTCAAGTTTCCGCATATTGTCCCTTGGCCTTTCGAAAGGGCAACTAAGCCTAATTCTTGCATTTTGACCCCTTCTTATTTATCTACAAGGGTCTTAAGACTTGTACCCACTTTGCCAAGTCCCTGGACATTTCTGGTTAACCCGAAAAGTCATAACTTTCAACGTTAACGCTTTAAGCCCTCGCATACGAATTTGATCATAACTTTCTCATACGATAACGAAACTTTATGAAATTTATATCGTGCATCCTAGTGAGCATAATTAACAGTTACAAAGCTTCGGGTTTGTCAAAAGGTCACTCAGAGGTATAACTTAAACATGTTGACACATTTAACCCCTGTAGTTTGTAATCTCTCACTTTTAGCTTCGCATGATCCATGATTTATTCGTTTGATGCTATAAACATCGTGTAGGGTTAATGTACAATATATTTATTCACTGTTGACATTTAGAACTCGTATTTTCATATACTTTTCAAGTTTGTCAACTTTAGTCCCTTAAGAACATTCTTTCACACGTTCAAGCATATGACACGTGTCAACACATTATAGGACGTGAATTTTTCGAGGTGTTACATCCTCACCCCCTTAAAAGAAATCTCGACCTCAAGATTTGTTAAAGTAAAGGAAGTATTTTCTGCCTTAAATTGGCTTAATCTTCCTCAGTACCTTTGAGCCTCTAAGGCATTACAATTGACCTTTATAATAGGTACATGTATCTTTTGGAGCTTCTAATCCTGTCGATCCTTAATTAACACAGGTTGCTCATCATATCATAAATCTGTATATCATTATGTGATAGTGTTTCTTGACTTATTGGCGAAACACGTCCTTAAATCATTAGTGTGGGGTGCATTACGCGTTCCACCGAGCTCCTTAATTAGGTCTTAGTTCGTAAGCTATTTAATCTTGATACATTCGAATCCTTCGAATGATTCTATATACTCAGAGCCTGACTAGCCTGATAATTTAACAAATTTGGCACCCCTTCCTGGGTGATATCTTTTGTTGAGCCTTATTTCTTAACAAGAATTTAGGAAGGTTACTACTTCCATTAATCCTTGATTTTCTGCCGAAAAATGGCAACTTATAGATAATTAGGGATTTGTATGATCTTATTTGTTGTTTCCTAGGCAATCTTTCAGATCTTGATAATTGGACTTACCAATTCTCTATCTAACAATAGATGTTTAACATTCCATCTATACAAGGTCTCCAAAGGAGTAGCCTTAATACTTACATGTCAATTATTATAGAAAAGCTTATCCCAAGGTGGGATGGTTATCCCAACCAATGCTTAAAACTAATCTTAAGGAGTAGCTAATCCTTATAGTTAGTTGAACAACTCAACGATCCTGGGTAGTTGATGACGATTCTTAATCGTTGTTAAAATAGGGTTGCGGTAATGAGTGCATAAGCAAAATGAACCGTCTTTCTTATCTAACAATATCAAACTCTCGGGATATCGAGTTAGGCTATATGAACCCTCTATTTTAAAACTTAGTTAGTCAGGGTTTCGATTCTTCCAATGATGATACTAGTTGTCTTGGAGATTTCATAGTAATACAGCCTTAATGGGATATAAATCTTAATTCTACCTGCCTTCCAGGGGTAAATAGGGAAATCTTAGGAGAAGAAAATCAAGATACCAGGAGATTACAGAGATTTCCATATCTCAGGCCCTAGTTCACCCATTATTGCTTGTGTCAAATAAGTGACACATTTATGTTACTAGTCCATGAATTCCTTAATTGGGAACATTTACTTGGACAATTCCATGCTGGATATCTCCTGTGAATGCCATTAGTTGACTTTAGTACCATATGACCATCGGAATATCTTTGTGGTCCCATGCATTAAACCTCCATACTGATCAGGCATGGAAGCAATCTATGGAATATATTAAGATATACCAATCCTCATATGGCGCTTTTTATCATACTGTTTGGTATTCGCAATCAATAAGGATTAAAGGGATGTCAATTACATGCGAATGTCCTTTATTTAAAGAGAGGGCACATTAAAATTTCATGACTTAAAGATTTCAGACAGGAACAGAAGAAATGGTTCCTATTACTAAATGAATCAATTTCTTGGTTGTGATCTGACCATTGCTATTCCTCATCCTCATGGCCTTATATACTAATCATGGTTTCGTTAAACCATACATGCCAATATAGCATTAACCTTCTTCATGAACGTTATTTGATATATATCAATTATACTTAGCCTTGATCACAAAAGACCATTAATGGCATTTAAAGTTTGGTCCTAATTCATCATCTTTTTGACAGGGGATCAAAATGTCACATCTGTTTTTATTATAGTGATGAATTTGGATAGTTTGAAAGCTTGCCATAAGGATATCAGAAAAGAGTGATTCCTAATAGATAAAAAATATCAATCTAAGATTTGTTGGAGCATTTTCTATAGCGTCATCGGCCAATTTCTATCTTGCGTTAAATGACCGGAGTCCAAATCAACTGAAACAACAGTTCCCAATATTTATCGTTTCTTATGGAATCATTTTTGTCAGTATCAAATAAATTTCTGTATAAAATGCTTGATAAGGAAGGTACCTGCTATATAGTCATCATTCCGCACCATTTCCTGGGCGTTCATCTGAAAAACTTATGCGTTTGTTCTCTTGGCCTCTTCGGGCTTCTTCTGATTCCTAGGGCAGTTGGTCTTGATATGCCCCTTCTCGTTGTAACCGTAACAGGTTGCATCTTTTAGCTCCTTGCAATCCAGGGTTTTATGTTCCCGAGACTTGCAAATTCCACACGGTAGAGGCTGAGAGTCAAATCTGCATTTCTCGAGGTGGTATTTCCTACAGGTTTCGCACCTGGTCTTCTCAACCGACTGCTGGCTGTCTCTATTGAACCCGGAACTCTTCTTATCCTCAGAGTTCCTCTTCCTATCGGAGCGATGAGAATTCTCATCCTCCCTTTTACGCTTTCCATCCTCAGAGACTTTGGTAGCCTTGTTTCTGACCACATCGAGTGTGAGGGATAGCGACAGATCTGCCGCTGACCTGAATGTAGTAGGTCTTGAAGCCTTAACACTGGCTTTGATTTCTGGGGCTAAACCCCCGATGAAGCGAGCAATTCTCTTGGGTTCTGGTGTTACTAGGTAAGGAACCAGTCTGGACAGGGTATTGAAACTGGTGAGGTAAGCTTGACAATCTAAGTTTGTCATCACCAAGGATAAGAAATCTGATTCAATTCCTTCGACCTCGTGTTGAGGGCAGTAGTTCTCCATAATGAGAGCAACAAACTGTTCCCATGACATGTTGTAAAGTGGGATCTTCCTAGCAGCTTGAATGAGAGCCTTCCACCATGCTAGTGCCTCTCCCTTGAACGATTGGGATACATATTTCACTACATCCCTCTCAGCACAACCGCTGATATCGACAACTGTGTCCATTTCATCCAACCAGATCATACAATCTATTGCTCCTTTCTCCCCAGTGAAATCTCAGGGTTTACAGGAAACAAAGTACTTATAGGTACAGGACTTGGTATGCGGTTCATTATCGAACACTATCTTCTTGGATGGAACACTGTGTTCATTTGATGAATGTCGATCATCATCCTTCTTTGGCTCCTCTTTCTTAGAGGGCGGTTTGTTATGAGGCTCTGAATGAGTTTTAGGGACAGATTTGGAGTGGGGTACAGATGAGGCTTGACTATGCGTCCCACTATACTCCTTAAATTGTTCCTCTACAGCTTTAGATACAGCTGTGTCAATCAGTGTACGAAGCTCTCCTTTGGTTATATTAATCCTATCATTATCATCGCGGTTTTCCAAAGGATGACTGTTTATCTCGTCAGGGTCAGCCATGTAGTCTTAGTTGCTACAAAGAGAAAAATAAGGGCAAGGTTTATTTAGCAGCCCTTACAGTACTATCGTTCTTAAACGATTTATTAACCATGCTTTTAATACACATTTTAGTTAATTTGTTAAATATAAAAATTGTTCAGGATCTTTATCATAATCCTAAATTATAAGTTAATAATAGCACACAAGGCCTAGTCACGTAGACAAGTTTAATTTATAAGCCATGATTTCAGAGAATCGAGGCATTAAGGTTTGAATCAAAGTTCATTACCCTTTTTCTGGATAGAGGGGCAAAGGCTACTACTGTCTTTAGTCCCTTAGGACAATAAGTATGGCCCGTAGGCATTTCATCACTCATGGATGTTTATAATATGATCATCTTCATTTGATGATATTAGTCAGGATCACATTGATCATACAAACTATTATGCTTGGACGTAGTCCAACATCTTTAGGCGGGGGTCAGAGACCACCATGGTCGTTGTCTTATTGGACAACAAGTTTGGACCGTAGGCATTTCATCACTAATGGATGATTATTTCAAACAAGGGAATTTAGATTAACCCCCTTTTTTAAAAGATGGCCTGTGTGACTTTAACGATTCACAGTTTACCAAAAATGTTAATGTACTTACAGATGTTAACAGGGATTGGAATCCTTTGGATAGGTTTTACCGTCTTGGCCATGTCTGCAATGACATTTAGGCTAGGTTTTACCATCTTGGCCATGTCTGCATTGACATTTAGGCTAGGTTTTACCATCTTGGCCATGTCTGCAATGACATTTAGGCTAGGTTTTACCTTTAAGATTCCTTTAATATTTAATGCAGAACAATCTTAAATTGAAAAGTTAACAAGGGTCTGAATCTAATTGTGGAACTACCGTATTGGCCCTGCCTTAAAATGACACATGAGCTAGGTCTTGTCCTTTTTAGATATTGCCATTTTATTATAATGGTAGATTTTATAATATAGGAATGATATTTTTAATAAAATCGCTCCTTTAAAATTTAAACAAGTATATGGTTGCCCTAAACGGGACTTCTACAAAAATGACTTGCCCATGCAAGAGCTAGTCAGAAAATAACAAAGGAACCAAATAAGGACAAACAAAACGAATTTGAATTTGTCTTATGTTCTTGTCTAGACTCAAGAATGTGCAACTGTGTAACTGAGATTAAACACAAAAGCTAGTGTTTAATTCACTCAGTGTTGGCTCTGATACCAACCTGTCACACCCCGACTTTCCACGTGTCACCGGTGGGCCCGGTGGGGAGTATCGTGACGTGGTTGGCAACATAATAGTCAAACAACACAATATATAAATGCACAGCGGAAGTAAAAGGTAAATATATTACAATCCGAATATAAAGTAATATCAAGTATTACAACGGAAAGTAAAGGATCCACAGGCGGATCTTAAACATAAATATTGTTCAACAGACTTTAGACGCCTAAAACTTGCAAGATTCCTTATTAACGTCCTGAGCAGCTTCCAGCCTATTACGTACTTGTACCTGTCACTTAGACTTTTGAAAATACGTCAGTTTTCACTGGTAAATACACTCAACTAACTCATTTGAAAAGAGTTTAAGAAAATTGATTTAGATGCACCAGGCACAAAATATTTTGACACTTTGATTAAAATGCACAGAGGCAAAATTAATCTTTTATAACTTGGGACAATCATATTTATAATCTTGTATACAGATTTACATGTTCGTTGTACGTTCAGGGCCCGATGTAGAAACCGAGTCAGATTAACAGACACGCCACAAGTATAGGCCCACAAGAGAGTGAGATACCGTTATTACTTAAGCAACTGTCAGGTGTATGCCTACACCCCGTGCTTAATACGTGGCCATTTTATAATACAATGATGTCAGGGATATCCGGGACATGGTCATTAACCCCTAAAGGCTTTTATTTCAAACAATACAGATTAAACCGGGTTACCTCAATAATTTAACCACAATAAGATTAAATATTCAATACCCGACCAAGCGGTATCATTATACCGTATCCCAAGCCCGTATAGGGAAAATAAGTTAAGAGTATTTACCTGAGCTAGCTCCTGTCTTAAATAGCAAGAATTATAATAACTCAGCCGTATTCACTTAAGTAAGCGTAGGTACAATTTACCGGAAGGCTCTAGTCTGGAATGATGGTATAAATAACCAATTAGAATGCTAACGGATCTTTAATTAAGCCTAAGCTTAGACCGGTTAGTCTTAAAGAAATATACGGTTCAAACGCACGATTAGGCGAAGACCGGATAGAATGTGATTTAAACCCGACAAGTTCAGAGACTTGCTTAATATGGGTATTTCATACACATTCTGGATTTTGAGATAAAACCGTTAAGGTTTGACCCGTTTAGGCTAGTTTATGTAAACTAGTTACATAAACCGAACCGAACGCGTAATAAGCGTAACGGGTATACATATGAGCCATTTACAGGTTTCCTAAGTTAATATGCTTCATATATGTTGTGACATCAGTAAGATGTCTTGTATTATGCCCGAAACGAATTTAAACACAAACTATGCCCCGTAGGGGTAGTTTGGTCATTTAAAAGGTTATAAAAGAGTTTAAGTGTTTACCTGAGTTACAGGCCTGATGTAATCAGCAAAGATAATAAATTTTCTAAGTTATATCAGTAGGGTATTGTATATATGTGAAATTTATCAATTATAACCAAACTATGCACCGTAGGGGCATTTTGGCAATTTCACATAAGCCGTAAAGCTCAAAACCGAAGTCTGAGTTAAACAACTTTTGCTTACTATTAAAATATTATAATTTGCCTCAAATATCAGTAGGTATAAACCCTTGTATGTTTAAAATAGTCTTAGTGCATACTATGCGTTAAAAACGCTTAAAAAGGCGATTTAGAAGCCGTTTCCGGGTTCTATATAGAAATCTGATATTTTTATTATTCCAGAAGGCTTAAAATAATTTATTTATCATTTAATATCAGTAGCAAAAGGTTTGGAGTCGATTAGATATGTAAAACTCATTTTATGGCCCGTAAGGGCAAAACCGACATTTACCGGATTAAGCCTACGACTATTAGTTATGCTCAGCCTAAAATTAATTAAAAATCTTCAAAAATCCCAAAATAATATATTACATCAGCGGGTAATAAGTTTGATATCAAAAAGTAGGCTTAACTAGGCTATACGCTAATTACGCCGTTTTATTAACAAAAAGCTTTCATTTTACGCTAACGAGCATAACTCTTAATCTACACCTCAAACTGATGTCAAACTTTGCATACAAGTTTATATATCAGTAACTAAGGTTTCTACACTTTTACATTTTCACAAATCACGTTTTAAGGTGAAAAGGGCATAATGGTCAACATACGAGCAATTAACGGAATCATGCGTATTAATTGGTTAACTAATGAACCATGGTGTATAATCACAGAGGGTTATACTAGCATGTAACCTGGTCCAAATCAAGCTCTTAGGTATTTCTAAATCATACCAAAACGGGTCAGAACTGAAGTCAAAGCAAAAGTCAAAGCTTTGCGACTTTCGGTTCCGAACCGGGTCTTTACAGAGAATTGTCGGGTTGAACATGTTTAGACATGTTCTTACACTTATTACCAAGTTACATTAATGATCAAACAGGTTGTATGTGTTCTACATTGCTAATTATGCATAATTTAGAATTTAAGTATCCTGTTGACTTTTTCTTAACAAGTTTGACCCGACATTTGACCTAGGTAGAGTGGGAATCAGGGGGAACCCTTTTGAGGGTTTATTACCCACATAATTACCAACTTATAACTACTTTTAATTCGAGATTTGACTGAGCCAATATTAATTAATCTCGAAGTCAAACCGTAATTACGATGGTTTGACTTTTAGCTAAATAACTAAGCTAAACTTAACTAAGGAAGGATTAGCAAACTTACAAGAGTCCTATGAACGATCAGAGTTCACTTGGGAGAGGTCTTGAGCTCCAGAATTGATCAGGAAGTGCAAGAGAAGATGTGAAGAGTTTGTTGCAAACTAAGGGCCTTATATAGTGATTTAATCACCATAAGAAGTTGACACACAAGTCTACATCTGACCACAACTGATTAACAAGTGTCCCTAGTGTTCTAGGGGTTGCTTAGGGGTCGCACATGAAGTGAAACATCCGTTTTGGGTCGATTATGCGCGTTTACAGGCTGCTGTCTTCATTTTCTGTTACTGGGCACCTGACGCGGCCCGCGTAAGATCATAACAACTCTTACGCAGCCCGCCTCAGTCTGATTAATCAGAATTCTCATTTTCAAGTTTCCGCATATTGTCCCTTGGCCTTTCGAAAGGGCAACTAAGCCTAATTCTTGCATTTTGACCCCTTCTTATTTATCTACAAGGGTCTTAAGACTTGTACCCATTTTGCCAAGTCCCTGGACATTTCTGGTTAACCTGAAAAGTCATAACTTTCAACGTTAACGCTTTAAGCCCTCGCATACGAATTTGATCATAACTTTCTCATACGATAACGAAACTTTATGAAATTTATATCGTGCATCCTAGTGAGCATAATTAACAGTTACAAAGCTTCGGGTTTGTCAAAAGGTCACTCAGAGGTATAACTTAAACATGTTGACACATTTAACCCCTGTAGTTTGTAATCTCTCACTTTTAGCTTCGCATGATCCATGATTTATTCGTTTGATGCTATAAACATCGTGTAGGGTTAATGTACAATATATTTATTCACTGTTGACATTTAGAACTCGTATTTTCATATACTTTTCAAGTTTGTCAACTTTAGTCCCTTTAGAACATTCTTTCACACGTTCAAGCATATGACACGTGTCAACACATTATAGGACGTGAATTTTTCGAGGTGTTACAGTTTACGATTTTAATTTACTATTGATTTAGGGGGTTTTGAGTCTAGAACTGAATTTGAATTGGGTTTTTTGTTTGAAGTATTATTTACAGGTAACAAATGAATGTTTGTGGTAACTCGATTGTGACGTGTTATTGGTTCGGTTTGTTGCCGACCCGTTTCTTTATTTTCAGGTAACTTCTTTATATACAACCTTTTTATAGGGCTTGGCCATGTTTGATTCACATTCAATTCATCCTCTTCAGTCACAAATTTTGTTAGAAATTGTATACAGATATGGTCGTTTCGTTTGATCTACATCGTTCGGTAGGAATGAATCCTAAATTTATATATGGTTTGCTTTCTGTATATAGTTATTGTCAAAGTTGTAGGTATTTGGTTAAGGATCCTAAGTTTGCTTGCAAAACGGGAATTCTTTGATCGCAATTGGAGGCTTGTGGGAACCTTCTGATGGCAACGATCCTTCAGTTGAAAACTCAACACTGGTTCAAACGGCTATCAGGTTCGTTTTTGCACGTTAATTCTTATCTTTACAAGTCCCCCTTTTTTAACAAATAAACAATTTATATCGTGTAGGCATGCCAAAGACATCACAGGACTAGATTTAAAGAGTTGTCAGCATTGGAATCCTTTTCTTGAGGTAATAATAATATAGTTGTTTTGTATGTTGCTGTTCCAAAAAAGGTTCCCTGTTCCAACTGGTCAGTTAATTGTTTTTGTTTTCTGTTAACATGCTTAGAGATAAAACATAAGCCATGGTAGCTAATTAATAAGTAAACTTTGATGGTGGTTGATTGATGGTATTCCATATTTTTTAATTGCTATCATTATACTTTTCATGAGAGCTAAATGCAGCCACACATTGGTTATTTGTAGTCAATACCTAAATCAATCAGAAAATATATAAAAGGGAGAAGTAGCAACGAAACAACCATTTTGAAACGAGGGTCTCAAAATGGTCGGTGAAGGTTATAGATTGGGTGTTTGGCAAAGGTTGGGATATATTTGTGAAAGAAAACGGTCTGGAACGGTGAAAACTCCTAACTTTGTTCGCACTTTGCTGGGATCTTCTAACTCACAAGTTTGCTTGGTAATATTTTTATGATATCATTTTGTTGTTGATCTTCTTGTGGTAATAACCGCTATTTTTTATGTAGTATATTCCGAAGGAATTTGCTTTACAAAATGGATTAACTAATGGAGAATTGATCCTAAAAGATGTGAAAAATGAAGGCACGTGGACTGTTAACATAAGCAACCATTTGAGCAGATTCTATTACATTCATACATGATTGAAGGAATTCTGTATTGCAAATGGCTTAAAGAGGAGATCATGTTAAATTTGAACTCATCCGAAGCGGGAAAAAGCCAATTGCCATTGTTTCAAGTATAACTTTTTGTTATTCGGACTGAATTAATGTTATTTTGTATGATTTTGTTATAAAAGATATATGATGGGTTCATGTATTTTTTTTTTGTTTTAGTATACAAGAATGAAGTGGCTTCTGTGCAGTCACTCCGGACCGCTTGCTATTCGGTGAAGTTGTGATTCCGGTCAAACATGCCTATAAACTACAACAACATGCTCATGAGGTGTTGAAGAAGAAAAGTGATTGAATTAAGTTAAGATTTTAGCCCCTGTTTGCCCTGCCCAGATGTTTTGTTTTTCTTTATGTGTATATGGATTTAGGCCATTTGGGCTGTTAGCTGGCAAAATAAATAGGGTAAATGAATATGTCGTTTACTCGAAATATTAAATGTAAATTTAAGCAATGTATATAGCACTGTTAGGGCTATAGGGTGTGGTCATAACCCTCATGACCATCATGACCCTCCACGTTAGTGACACGTAACTCATCTCTAATCCACCATCCAAAACCACTACCCTAAAGGTGTGATTATGATCAAAACCACTAGCCCCTTATTTATTTTAATTTATCTTTGTCTAAAGAAAATGAAAATGATTTAAAAAATAAACTATGTGAACTCGTTGGGCAACGTGCGGCAAAAAATCATAAATACTCGCGGCAACGCGCGGGCCTTCCCACTAGTTTTTTATATAAAAGAAGCTTAATGGTAGAAAAAGGACTAGACGAGATGCTGTTAAATAAATCCACTAACATTTTGGCAATTTTTATTTTTTTTCTAAACCATTCACAAGTAAAATTATATTTGTTGTGTTGTTTCAATTTTCCTTTTTTTTTTTTTGTTATCGGTTAGGTTCTAGATCTATTTCTACGGGTTAGGATCAAATACAAAGGATAAAATAAATAAGAAGGGTAAGAAGGATTCTAGTACATTGATCTTAGATTTGGAGGGTTAAGATTAGTTGTAGGGAAAAGAAGATAATAGAAGGGCATAAATGGAATCCTATATTTATGGATTTTCTCTCTCCACATGCAAGGCACATGCCAATCCCCCCATCGATTTAAAACGTCCATAACTTTTTCATACGACATTTAAAAAAAAAATTCACCATAATAACGAACGTTTTTTTATCTTTAATATGAGTACCATATTATCATATAAAAATAAAATAAAAAATTACATTTTCACTGGGTTTTTTTTTTTGCATTGTGTTAAAGGTTCAGGTCATTGTGTCTTTTAACTGGGTTTTGGTCAGAAGAGGTTCTATACATTGTTTTATTATCAAAACCTATAACACAATGTTAATTTGGGTTCTATCCATTGCGTTTTTATAAGAACCTATAACACAATAAATGACACAGTGAAGATGGTGTTATATCTGGATTTTCTATAAATTGTGTTATTAGTTCAGGTCATTGTGTTTAATATGTTATTCATTGTGTTTTAATATGTTGTCCATTGTGTTTTAATAATTTGTTCATTTGTTTTTTATTATCTTTGTTCATTGTGTTTTAGTTTGATGTGTATTGTGTTTTTAGTTTGTTTTCCATTATGTCTTCATCTACTCTCCATTGTGTCTTTTATCTGTTGTCATTAATTGTGTCTTTTATCTGTTGTCATCAATTGTGTTTTTATTTAATCTGATACTTATTGTGTTATATGTTATCGCCATTGTGTTATACGTTATGGTCATTGTGTTTTAGTATGTTGTCCATTGTGTCTTTATCTGTTATCATTGATTTTTTTTATCTACTTTACATTGTGTTTTACATCATGTCCATTGTGTTATTATCAAAACCTATAACACAATGTTAATTTGGGTTCTATCAATTGCGTTTTTATAAGAACCTATAACACAATATATGACACAATGAAGATGGTGTTATATCTGGGTTTTCTATAAATTGTGTTATTAGTTCAGGTCATTGTGTTTAATATGTTATTCATTGTGTTTTAATATGTTGTCCATTATGTTTTAATAATTTGTTCAATTTTTTTATTATCTTTGTTCATTGTGTTTTAGTTTGATGTGTATTGTGTTTTTAGTTTGTTTTCAATTGTGTCTTCATCTGCTCTCCATTGTGTCTTTTATCTGCTGTCATTAATTGTGTCTTTTATTTGTTGTCGTCAATTGTGTTTTTATTTAGTCTGATACTTATTGTGTTATATGTTATCGCCATTGTGTTATACGTTATGGTCATTGTGTTTTAGTATGTTGTCCATTGTGTCTTTATCTGTTATCATTGATTGTGTTTTTGATCTACTTTACATTGTGTTTTACATCATGTTCATTGTGTAATATGCAACTGGGTTTTTGATTTTTTTTTTGAAAAATATAACAATATGGTACTCATATTAAAGATAAAAAAACGCTTGATTTTATGGTATAATTTTTTTTAAAAACAAATTATCTATAAGAAAGTTACGGACGTTTAAAAATTGGGGAAAAATAACATGTGACTTGCATGTGCATATTATCTTTCCTCTTGTAGACAAAATTACCCTTTTCATTTAATTCCTCCTAGGACACTTGTCACTCTCTGGTGCCTTCTTACCCTTCTTATTTTTAAATACTTTGTATTATAACTCAACCCCTATTTGTACATCCCAATCTTGCGATCAATTGTCAAAGTTAGGGTCTCACATAATAAGGTAAAACTTTATTATTTTTTATAAAGTGTTGTTAGTTTTGCAAAGGTGGTCCCTAAGCTAAAAGCCTAAGTGAAACATCTGAAACTCAATTGGAATTAAATGTCGAAATTAATGGTTATATGCACGTAAACTCTGACAATTACATTACAGCTACATTAATGGTTATAATAAGGTGTCACACGTAAAACAAGTATATTTTAATTGTTTAAAAGAGAGAAACTAAGTAATAATATAAGAGATCTACAACCTCAAAGGGTGTTTTAGTAAACGTACTTGGGCCAGTAGGGGAGATCACCGACGACAAATATGTTGTGTTTGGTTTTTTTTCTCAACATTCCTATATAAATTATATAATACAAAAAAAAAAGTTGTTTTTATGAGTCGTAAGACTAGTCGTTATGGAAATTATATAACACAAAAAAAAAAAAAAGTTGTTAAACACCAAAACACGCTAGTTAAAAGGGCGTCAAAGTGTGGGGCGACTAGGGAGCGCCACCCCCATAACGGGCATTAGAGAGAAGATAGATGGGCCCCGTAATCCTTTCAACCAATCACCAATTTTCTTTTTTTTTCCTTTTTTTCTTTTATTTATCTTTTTAGTTAAATCATAACCATTTTGTGAACGGTGACTTAGTTAAAGTCTCACTGTCTACGTGGCAATAATGTAACATGACATTATCCGCTTTTTAATTAAAACACTACGTAAAATCTAAAGTATACTGAATACCAATACCGTAACAAATTAAATCGATATCGATTGATAGCGAATTCCTGCCTCATGGCGCTGAGAAATCCCACTGGTTTTATTCAAATATGATGAAAATTTATATTAGAAATATGATGAAAATTTATATTACAACCTTGCTGGCCCCTTTTTTTCTATATATCATAGAATCCTTTACTGTTAAAAAAAAATCCTATAATTTAGTGATGAGTTAATAATGTATCCTCCCTCACCTGTAAAAATATAAATGGTTGGTAGTTACCTATTTCCTAGACAAACATACAAACATGCATTTAATAATGTTGACAAACACTCCACCATTCTCATTCATCCTTCCATTTCCTACCCTCCACGCCAAACACACTCTGTATGTAAATAGTAAATTCCAATTCCTTAAAACAAAGTCATCTTTTGCTTTTTCTTTATCTCTCTTTTCTGCAAAAGTTTTGAGATTTTGCATAACATGAAGCAATCATGTCTTCTTCTTCTTCTCTTCATCTCATTCTTCCTCACAGCCTCTGCTTGCTCCAATGGCAATTGCCAGGTGGTTAATGCTTCCTTTTTTGCTTTTATAATATCTATGTTTGACTTACTGACTGCTAGCTAGTTTTGAACAGATGTTGGAATCATGCTCTGCAGCCACTGATTGTGCAGCTGGTTTGTATTGTGGAAACTGCCCCCAATTGGGAAAAAGTCAACCTTTCTGCATTAGAGGTCAAGCTAATATCCCTACTGCCATTGTAAGTGTTTCTTGTTACATATGCTCTGTTAAGTTTCTTGATCAAAAGTTTCTAACTTTATGGTATGTTTTATTGCATTTGGTGAGTAGATTAATGGGTTGCCATTTAATAAGTACACGTGGCTTGTGACCCATAATGCCTTTTCAATTGTGGATGCTCCCCTCTTGACTGGTCCTCAAAGGATCACATTTTATAATCAAGAAGACTCTGTCACCAACCAATTAAGGGTATGTTTATGTATGTGTTTTTCTACAATTAATGTTTGGTTTTGTTTGACTGTTTTGATTAATGGGTTTGAATCTATCTGTTTTGGTTGGTGTTAGAATGGAGTTAGAGGATTAATGTTGGATATGTATGACTTTGAGAATGATATCTGGCTCTGTCATTCATTTCGTGGCCAGTGTTACAACATCACCGCCTTCGTAAGTATTCGTTTGTTCGGTATAATCGTTGGGGATTAAGTTTCCCAAGTGTTCACTCAAAAGTCCCTTTTTCCCTAAAGTCACTCAACTTAAATTTTTCAAAATTAAGCGAGGCAAATGAAACGTATAGTTTAGAATAATCGCTAAATGGTAACCAAGATTCATATGCATTTCAGTTTCCTTTGTCTCACTTAATTTTAGAAATTTCCAACATTTATAAAAAAATTACATAGGATTAAAACACTTAACGAAAGTCCGGTGATTTTAAGGGGGACATTTGGGAAACTTGGTTACTATATGTAAAAGTATGTTTGACCTCGAAAGTCAAAACTGCATGTCAAACTTCCACTTTATAATGTGCTTAATAGTTAACACTTGTATGTTTTGCTTAGCAACCTGCAATTAACACATTGAGGGAAGTGGAAGCATTCTTGAGTTCCAATCCAACTGAGATTGTGACGATTATAATCGAGGACTATGTGCATACACCTAAAGGGTTGACTAAATTATTCACCGACGCTGGTTTGGACAAGTATTGGTTTCCGGTTTCCAAGATGCCTAAAAAGGGTGAGGATTGGCCAACTGTGACCGATATGGCTCGAGATAATCATAGGTTATTGGTTTTCACTTCTGATTCTTCAAAGGAAGCTACCGAAGGTATCGCGTATCAATGGAGATACATGGTGGAAAATGAACGTAAGTTGCCAAGTATAACTTGCCTGTTAGTCTTTGTAGATGACACTTTCTTATGGGATGCAGAGTGTATCTGTATATAGAGTAAAATGCCATTTTCGTCCCTGAGGTTTGGCCGGTTTTGCAACTTTCGTCCAAAGGTTTGTTTTTCCGCATCTGGATTCAAAAGATTTGAAATCTTGCCATTTTCATCCGACCCGTTAACTCTATCCATTTTTTAACGTTAAGTCGGGGATATTTTCGTCCTTTTACGGTTTACCTATTTGTTTGTTTGTTATTTATATATATAATGAAGTGCATAAAAAGACAAAAATACCCCTTATTTTACAGAGAAAAATAGATGGGGTTAACGGGTCGGATGAAAATGGCAAGATTTCAAACCTTTTGGATCCAGATGCGGAAAAACAAACCTTTGGACGAAAGTCGCAAAACCGGCCAAACCTCAGGGACGAAAATGGCACTTTACTCGTATATATTATTTGTCTTTTTCAATCATGAAACTTAAATGTAACTGCTTTTCAGCCGGGGATCCTGGAGTCAAACAAGGCTCGTGCTCGAATAGAAAAGAATCAAAGCCACTTCCTTCAAAAGCCGCATCTCTTTTCCTTCAAAACTACTTCCCAACAATACCTGTACAAGCCGAAGCTTGCAAAGAGAATTCAGCTCCATTGACGGATATGGTTGCCACCTGCTACAAGGCCGCCGGGAATACCATGCCTAACTTCTTAGCCGTCAATTTCTACATGGTATTTAGACTTTGTAACACAAGGGTAAAATGGTAAATTGTTATTCTAGCATAAGCTGCTAACTCTGTGAGTTTTGCAGAGAAGTGATGGAGGAGGTGTTTTCGATGCTTTGGATAGAATGAATGGCCAAACATTATGCGGGTGTGTTTCAGTCACTGCGTGTCAGGTTTGTCTTCAGTTTATCCACCACACAATGTTCTAATAAACTTCTTTTGTTATTGAAACTTCACGTCTGCGGTTTTTGCAGGCCAGGGCACCATTTGGAACTTGCAGAAACTATGAAGTCCGTAATTCCACTTCACCAACGAATCCTACAAGAAGTTTTTCAGGAAACGTGCAACTGACGGCATCTGCTTCGCGTATAAATCTTACAAGTCTCCTGGTCACTTACGGATTGTATTTTTTCTTTATATTGTTGGTATTTTATTTAAAATAGATATATATTTGAAGATATACATGCACCTTCATTGAGGCTTCGTTATTGTGTGTTATATAGCAAGTTAAAATATACCTATACCCATCCGGCCATCCCCATTTTACACAGTTAAAAGTCAAGCATTGGGTTGAGATCAAGAATATGACCCGTTTGCAGGTTTTTTGGTTAGGCAAGTAGAAGAAATCAGGATGTCGCATTGGGGAGGCGGCCTTGTTATCTTGTAACTAATATATTTAACTAGAATTTTGACGAATGTCGCGCGTTGCGGCGGTAACGTCGCGTTTATGACTTAGTTTCACGCGTCATGATATGACATTAAAGTGTAGTACGCACACGTCACATTACGCGTTTTTTACTTTGTTATACACGTTATGTTCGTGACATTAATGTCATTAGACAGAGATAAAGAAAGAGTATGTTTTGGACGTTGTGGTGTAAAGTTGTAAAAGTAATTTATACATTAACATAGTTCGGGATAGATAGAACATAAAGTATAATAATGTGTCGCACGTTGTGTTGTAAAGTCGTAAAAGTAATTTAAACAAAAGGAGCTGTCAAATTATTAAGTAGAAAATGTTTGAGAGTTAAAGTTGTCAATTTTCAAAAATGTGCAACTTACTTAAAGATAAAGATTAATAGTGTTTCATGTAAAAAGTTGAGGGTGTGATCATGTAAAAAGTTTGAGGGTGTAAAGTGAAAAAACTTGCAAGTGTATGGGTGAACACCGACCTTTGATATTAAGATATGGTAAATAAATTAGAGATGACACCTACAGGTTTGATCTGCTAACAAATATCATAACTGCAAACTTACACAAATCATTGCAACATATTTTCAATACCATTCAAAACTCTGAAAGAAGCCTCGATGAAAAAGGTTCAAATTCAAGCAATAACAGTAAAATGATCTATGACTATGCACTTTAGTGGTGGAATTCGAGTTCTAAATAAGCCTGTAACTAAGAATCTACATTATGTTTCATGCGTGCTTCAATTGTGCTTGCCTCGTCATCCAATCAATGCATTCCTCGACGGATCCAGACGGATAAGCAAGCTGCCATTGTAACAGTTTCCGCTGCCATTCGCTAACAACCGGACCCCCTTTTCCAAGCTCCAAAAGCCTTATTATATCCTTCCCATTAATCAAAGGTTTAATTTCCCACACTTTATCCAAACCTAATTTCAAAATTTCTCGCTCAACCTCCGTAAACACTTGTCTTCCTTTCTCTAAATCCCAGTCAATAACCTCAACGGAAGAATCATTCTTGTATAAAAGAGTCGAAAGCATCAACGCAGCCCTCCATAAATCTTTAATTTCCCTAAGAAGCAAACCCAACAAGATCCTTAACTTCAACGACACGTCAACGTCTATAACCTCCGTTTCCCAAGTGATTTCACCATTTTGCATGTTGTCGCCAGATAACACGAATGGTATCAAAGACAAGAGCTTCTCGGCCGCACTGTGCAGCCTCATGACATCATCGGCATCGCTAGCTTTCAACTTGAGGGAGTTTCTAAAGATGTAGTTCACTACGGGTACTGTTTTCTTTTTGTTATCAAGGTAAACGGTTTTCCTAAGCGGAAGAAGCAACGATGCGTAAAAATACAGTCTTCTTTGTTCGTCACTGAAGCTACATCCGGCCCCATGCATGTGTCTCCATGCTAAATCCATATATCCAACACAGGCTTTATCATGTTCTTTTGAGATCGACGGGTCACAATTTTCGGGTGGTGTGAAGACAACCCAAAGTAACCCCAACTCAGATACGTAAGTCATTGCTTTAACCGGTTGGTTCCCACTTACCATAAGATCAATCTCGTGACCGATACGTTCCCTGCTTATTTTATCAGAAATGGCAGATTTCACATCGTTGTCCGCAGCTGCAACCTTTAACTCTTCCACCATTTCAAACTCGAACCTAGCACTAAAACGAATGGCTCTAAGAACTCTCAACGGGTCATCCAAAAACGTCTCCTTTGGCGGTAAAGGTGTCACGATTTTTCCACATTTCAAATCTTCCAACCCTCTCCCTGTCAAATCTTCAACCGAGCATGTATTGATATTATAAAACAAGCTGTTAATCGTCAAATCCCTTCGGTAAGCATCCTGTTGCGCAGTGCCAAACTGCATCGTCGGAATTCTACTGTTTTCACAGTAATCTTCAGATCTCAAGTTCACGAAATCGATCCAGACGTCGAAAAGACGCATCCTTGCGGTTTCCAAATGCTTAGACTGGTCCGGATTGCTTTGAATAACACCAACTCCTTGCGTTTCTTCACCCGAAGCTACCAAATACTCATTCACCTTTTCACAAAACTCTCTTCCCAACATATTATCAAGCGCAATATCGATATCATAACACTCTTTCCCTAGAAGCTTGTCACGAACCCACCCACCCGCAACACGAAGCTTGGTTTCAAGACTGAAATGACGAAGAACTGCACGCAGCTGGTCAAATATCTGTTTTTCTTTATCAGTTAGATCAATGTTTTCCTTCACCATAACAGGTCGACTTGACGACAAGGTTCCGTTTGTCTTTGACATCGCTCTGCAACACCGGTACAAGACCTGAGTTCTAGGAAAGGGAAATAACGGGTTGTTTAATTTGACGGTCGCAGGAACAAGAAGGGGCTTCCTTGTAAAGGATGCTGTCAAAGAAGATCCATAAAACCACCCAAGTTGTGTTATTTTCTCAGTAATCTTAGCCATACATACCCACAGCAAAGATAACTGCTGCAAATATCACTATGAAAGTAAAATATACATTTGTTAAACATACATATGATTATTACCCCAAACTAACAAACAGTTTATCATGTATATATTTACTACAAACAGAACACTGTATGGAACGAAGGAAGCCCTAATTGTGAAAAAGTAAGTAGATACGAATATGGAGGAAGAGAGGCACCTTTAGCAATCACCAACTGGAAGCAGCTTGTGAGATTCAGGAGATAGAAGAGATAACTGGTGGTGGAGACCAGACGGCGGTTAGTACCGGAGAGGCTATTTAATTTTAACCTAAACAGAAGAAATTTGTAGATTTGCCCGATTTGAAATATACATGTTGAAACAATATAAGGGTGGAGCTCTCGTAGTAAGTAACTAGGGGTGAGCAATAAGACCTGTTAATCGAAACTGAACCGAAATTAATTGAAACCGAATTAATCAAAAATCGGATATTTTTGTATCATCGGTTAACCAAAATTAACCGAATCGAATCATTTAAATCTTCATTTATTTTTAGCTTTTATACATCCATTTCATGTTTTATACTTCTATTTCATGTGTTTATACCTCCATTTTATTTATTTATATATCAAATTCATGTATTTTTTACCTTCATTACATGTAATTCTAAACAAAAATTTTAGTCAGTGTTTGGTTTGGTTATCATTCGAAATTAACCGAACCGAAACCGATAAATTAACTGAATAAAACGAATCGATTAACTGATGACTTCGGTTACGGTTGCGGATGTTGGAATCAATCGGATCAAAAACGCAGCAACACAATGATTTTGTGAGAACTCCTCACGACTCTTTTATATATTAATAAAGAACAAAGCAAAACATCCAAGTAATTACATAACCTAACCCATCTATTTATACTAAACTAATTACTTGCTAAACAAGCTATTCTAAACCAATACCAACTCTAATACCTATTAACCAATTAACAAAGTAACTAGATAAACATAATACTTTAAACTAATAATTATCTCTAACTATTTAATTACTCCTTCCTATATCAAGATTAGTTCTTCATTCACCCCCTTAATCTTGATATGGACATGTTATTCTTCAAAATAGTGACGAATCATACTCTTCGGCCAAGTTTGCTACTTCTTTCTTTGACTCCTTCTTAGGACATTTACTTGCATAATCACCTTTTTCTTGACAATTTTAACATACGATAAACCTTTTATCCCTTTGGTATGGTCCTCCTCGACCGGGACCACGACCTCTTCCACGATCACTTTGGCTAGACCATCCTCGTCCACAACACTTACAACCAGACTCTTCATTCTTCTCTTGACCATCAGTTTTAGATAATAATACCTTACTTTGATCATTATCACTCGTCTCGTCTTGCTCTTTGATTCGTTCCTCATAGGCCTTCAACCTGCCTATTGCTTCTTCAAATGTCATGCTCTCGATATCCGAATACTGCTCAATAGAAGCAACAATTTGAAGATACTTCTTTGGTACAGAATCTAACAACTTTCGAACTATCGCTTCATCATCAAGACTTGACCTAAGACTGCTATATCTTGAAACAAATCCGCTTATCTTTCCAGCAAAGTTTTATATAGAATCCGTCTCTTTCATTCAAAGATGCTTGAATTCTCTCCTTAACGTAGCCAATCGAGCCTTTTGAACCCTGACAGCGCAAAGAAATCTTATTCGTAATGCTTCCCAAATATCTTTCGCACTTTGGTTTTTAGCAACTTGTAAAAGTATGTCTTCCGGTAGCGCTTGAAAAATAACCGCCCTAGCAACTTTGTTTTTCTTCTCATCCACGACATCACCTGTTACCCGATCAATCACCTCCCAAAGTCCTTGAGCATCCAATACCGACTCCATCAAAATAGTCCAAGTATTGTAATTCTTTGACGTCAATCGTGGAACTTGAAACGAGGTATTGTTGTTTTCTCGTACCTGAACAATCCCTGTATTAACTAGTACCCCATCTCCCATCTTTCACCCTTTTTTTTTCACTTAGATCGACTGTCAAAAACCTCACCAAAAATATTGTTTGTTTGTTTTTTATGGTGCGTTGATTTTTAAAAGAAACAAACCAAGACTAATATACATGCTTTCTTTATTATTCCTTGAATCCTTGCTATAAATTTTGTCACCAAAAGACAAATAATACTTCTTATCTCTAACAATTCCTTACGTCAGCAACAAAACGACTTTGTTTCTTTTTCTTCACGTGGCCCACATCAAACTTTGAAGTTCAAACTATTTACCTACTTAATATTAAATCCTTTAGTCTTCAAAGATTACCAATTCGGAGCCCAAAACAAAACTTCATTTTTTTCTTTTGTTCACAGACCTCGCAATCACAAAATACTTGCTTCACTAAGATTGCAACGTACCTTTAAACCTCTTTGTCGATTCACTCAGATTTCGACCACTTTACTCGATTCACTCAGATTTCGAGTCTTCATTCTTCTCGTTGTCGATCCACTTAGGCTTCAACTTCCCTGCTCGATCCACTTAGGTTTCGAGTCTTCTTCTCTCTGTCGATCCACGAAGGTTTTCGACTTCTTTCTCCTTGTCGATCCACAAAGGTTTTCGACATCACCGGGTTGATTTGCTTCGATTCTTCTTGCTCCCCCTTGATCGTTACACACTCTGATACCAATTGTTGGAATCAATCGGATCAAAAACGCAGCAACACAATGATTTTGTGAGAACTCCTCACGACTCTTTTATATATTAATAAAGAACAAAGCAAAACATCCAAGTAATTACATAACCTAACCCATCTATTTATACTAAACTAATTACTTGCTAAACAAGCTATTCTAAACCAATACCAACTCTAATACCTATTAACCAATTAACAAAGTAACTAGATAAACATAATACTTTAAACTAATAATTATCTCTAACTATTTATGTAACGACTCTCATCAAAAGTCATAATTATTAAATTAATTTGACCAATAGGAAACCTTAATTGAGACACCCAAGTGATTCTGTACAAACCCTAAGATTTTCATAATTTTCAGAATCAGGATTAGGGCCCCTAAAACTCAGGAGGGGTAAACCCCAGTGGATGATTATCCACTTAAATTGCTGTCAACATATGAGAATTCGATTTTGTCAAGTCATCAGAGCTAGTCCCACACGTGGCTACTCTATAACCGACTTTCAACCTCTTACGCATCGTATCAAAGTATGGCCTACGATGCGCAGGCTATTTAAAAGCCATACGATGCGTAGAGGAATATGGCATACGGTGCGTATGCTTAGCATACGATGCGTAGGGGATGTTAGGCATACGATGCGTATGGGTGACCAAATTTCACCTATAAATAGAGGACATTGGCAGTCGAAATCTGGACATTTTACGTCGAGAGAATTCTCAATTATACACCGAATTAGCTGCTGTATACTTCAATTAAAACCCACAGGTCTCTAATTGAAGCTGCAATCAGGGTATTAGCACAATCGCTATTACGATTCATTGTCCGATTGATCTAAATATCCAATGAATGTTTAAGTGCCGCCCACATTAGGGTTATACTTTATCGTTCGTCATTAATTTGACGGATTGTCGTTAATTCGATAGGTAAAGTATTATACTTTATCGTTCGTTGTTAATTCAACGGATCATCGTTAATTCGATGGGTAAAGTATTATACCTTGTCGTTCGTTGTTAATTCAACGGATCATCGTTAATTCGATGGACAAAGTATTGCATTTGTCATTCGTTGTGAGAATTGATCTCGTGAGTTATCGTAAATGCTGGATTACTAATTCCAAATTGTGTGCTTGTTATTGAAATTAGGATAAAGGCTAATCAGTAGGCTAGGCTCTGCCCGTATAAATCTGCAAAGTGAGTCATTCTTCTTTTCTCACAGTTTGTGAGTCATAATATTTCTATCAAATATGTTACAATACTCAAATTATTTTCAAGGTTATAATTACAGGGACTAAGTCGTGGATATCTTGAATTACTGGTTAGTGGGGTATTGTGCACATTACTAATTTTCTCCCAGTTAGGTTCATTGACCTACTCGGGATAATCACTGTTAGGTTCATTGACCTACAGAGATAATCATCACTATTTAGGTTCATTGATCTAAATAGTGGTATGACCATCGTCACCATTGTGACATGTCACCATTGTGACAGAATGCCAGATAAAAATAAGATAGAAGCCATTGTAATCGCTCTTATGCTGTAATTGATAACTATGCATCATTATGCAAAATAGAATGATTCACTCAGTATTTCCCGCTGACAAAACCTTTTTCAAACATGTTTCAGGTGATCTGTTGTAAATCAGGAAAAGTGTTGTGGAGCATTTCAAGCTTAAGATAGTGGCTCAGTATAAAATAAAGAAATAATTTTGTAATATCACGCTTTTATAGTAAAAACATACTATTGTAAATTATGGGGGTTTTATCCCGAATTGTGAAATAAAATAATCGGGGAAAAATTTTAGCTTTAAACGATCCTGTTTCCACTGTAAAACTCAATTAAATAAATACCGCAGTATTTTCTGCCGCGGCTCCTGAAACGGGTCAAACCGGGTCGGGGGCCGTGACAATTTAATTACTCCTTCCTATATCAAGATTAGTTCTTCAGCGGATAATGCTAATAACCGAACCTAACCGAACCGAACCGAACCATACACACCCCTACTGATAAGGGGTGTAGTGTAGCAACCTTAAGTGGGTACTCCGTCGCCACCCTGTAGTGTACGTTGGATGGGTTAGTAACATGGGTGGGTGCATCTACCCGAAGAAAGGTTATGAAAGCAATGTGTGTAGTTGCGGGTCCCTTGGTTCTATGGTAGATGAAAGAAGTGCTACAAGTAATTTACTGGTGTTAGCAGTGCAGGATTGAAGGGGGCTAAGGTAGATGAAAGGAATGCCCTGTCCCCCCCTAAATAAACTGTTTAGACTATGGAAAGTGGCCAGTTTTCGACTTGAAACATAGAAATTTTGATTTAGGGTTTTTTTTTTAAACAACAAACTTTATATACTCAAATACCAGAGAACAGTGTACTTATAAAGATTTAAACCTACACTACTTTTGTTTATAACTCTTTATTTATACGCTTAACTTTCCATTAAATCGTGTGAGTTTCTTATGATGTTGATTTCGGATTTTTGGGTATTATCAAGGTGTTTAATTGGTAAATTTGTGAAAAAAAGAATTTGACATGTTAAAAACCCAAGGCGAAAAAATTGCCCTTTAAAATAGCTTCCTTACTTTTGAGTCGTCCAAACTTTAACCTTATTCTCATGATCAACTGATTGTTGTCATGTTCGATTTATTGGTCGTGACTAATTTGGATCTGACCCTCGTTCGGTCATCCACCTAGAAGTGATTTTGTATTGATTTTGGAACTAATTTCTTTATCAAAGTCACCGTTGGAACGATTTCTTCATTAACCTCGAATCCTTCTTCATAGATTTTGGAACTGATTTCGGAGTGGACCTACAAATAGTTAGATTTCGATGTATATATTTTGGAACTAATTAAACACTTGATGTTTGTTATCAAATTAATCAAAAAGATAATCTAATTAAACCGAAACCATTTGGAACCGAATCAGATTATATATTTGATTTTAAACCAAAAACTAATTAGGCAATCGGTTTTCGGTTCTAGAAAGCTCAGTAAAATTAAAAACGAGGAACCAAATTACATCAGGCTTTTGCCCTTTTTTATTTGTACGACTCTTTGAACGTTCAATCAACTACGACAGGGTCGTATCCGAAAATCACAAAAAATTTTTTTTGCCGTGTTCGCAAATCTTCATATAATATAAACTCATCAATCATTCAATCAAATATATAAATACTAAAAAACTCATAATACTACGATAACTGTTATGAAATAGATAAAACAAATTAACAAAAATAGTATAACAAAAATGATCAATTATCGAACATACTTGCTAAGCGAACAGTGTGGTTCCTCTACGTTCACATCTTCTTCACCCACATTATCGTCACCAAAGTTATAACTAGAATTTTGAGTTTCTTTTGAAAAAAAACTTGTGTATTCGGTTTTGTTTTACTTCGTCTGCCTTTCTTTTCTCTTCCTCTAGCTTCCTCTTCTTACGTTTTTTATGGCCGGATAGGTGTTTGTATTTAGGAATGGGAGGCATAATTTCTAAATATTAACAAAAAACATTCATTTAATCACATGAAGTTTTATAGTATATGAAATCTGAATCACACATATTAATATATTATATGAAATCAAAAACCTATGATATCAAAAACATATGAAATCAAAACGACAAAAACATATGATCGACGTTTTGTTTCCAGTTTCCCTCGTCCCAATTCCCTGTGCGATATACTATACTGTCTGCGACAGTGCGACGTTTTGTTTCCTTTCCCTGATCTAGCAGGCCCTTATTTTTGTTTAGACTAGTCACTTAGGCTTGTTAATTAGGCTGTTTTTTTAAACTTTAAAACTGTCGCAACCCCCGGCCCCTATTTCCTGGGAACGGGCGGCCGCGAGCTCAGATTTAGTGGTATCAGTATTTATCATTTTGGCAGCGGAATTTACATCAGGACCGTAGTTAGGAAATATTTTATCAGAGTAAAATACAACATTTTTATAATAATAAACACATGGGTAAAACCCAAGTTTATATTACAAACATGTTTATAGGGATAAACCCTAATTCATTTAAATAAAACATCTTCTTTATTTAGGTAACTTTTATAGCCACATTTTCCAAGCCTTCAGTGCTATCCAGCTGGCTTCTATTTGGCTTTCACATTTTGTTACCTGAAACGCGTTTAAAAACATTTTGTCAGTGGGAAATACTGGTGAGTGAATCCCAGTTTAATCAAAACAGGTTTTATCATTTCACAGTATTGAGAGCGATTACAATGTTTATATCTACACAATTACTAATTCAGTACTATCAATCCTGGCTGGTGGGTCCTATTACTCATTGGCTATCTCGTTGTCCAATGGTAACGTGTTCCACATTTTGTATACAAAACCCCAACATACCGGCAGTAATTGAAGAATTACAGGGCGGCCGCGAGCTCAGATTTAGTGGTATCGGTATTTATCATTTTGGCAGCGGAATTTACATCAGGACCGTAGTTAGGAAATATTTTATCAGAGTAAAATACCACATTTTTATAATAATACACACATGGGTAAAACCCAAGTTTATATTACAAACATGTTTATAGGGATAAACCCTAATTCATTTAAATAAAACATCTTCTTTATTTAGGTAACTTTTATAGCCACATTTTCCAAGCCTTCAGTGCTATCCAGCTGGCTTCTATTTGGCTTTCACATTTTGTTACCTGAAACGCGTTTAAAAACATTTTGTCAGTGGGAAATACTGGTGAGTGAATCCCAGTTTAATCAAAACAGGTTTTATCATTTCACAGTATTGAGAGCGATTACAATGTTTATATCTACACAATTACTAATTCAGTACTATCAATCCTGGCTGGTGGGTCCTATTACTCATTGGCTATCTCGTTGTCCAATGGTAACGTGTTCCACATTTTGTATACAAAATCCCAACATACCGACAGTAATTGAAGAATTATAGGGCGACCGCGAGCTCAGATTTAGTGGTATCGGTATTTATCATTTTGGCAGCGGAATTTACATCAGGACCGTAGTTAGGAAATATTTTATCAGAGTAAAATACCACATTTTTATAACAATAAACACATGGGTAAAACCCAAGTTTATATTACAAACATGTTTATAGGGATAAACCCTAATTCATTTAAATAAAACATCTTCTTTATTTAGGTAACTTTTATAGCCACATTTTCCAAGCCTTTAGTGCTATCCAGCTGGCTTCTATTTGGCTTTCACATTTTGTTACCTGAAACGCGTTTAAAAACATTTTGTCAGTGGGAAATACTGGTGAGTGAATCCCAGTTTAATCAAAACAGGTTTTATCATTTCACAGTATTGACAGCGATTACAATGTTTATATCTACACAATTACTAATTCAGTACTATCAATCCTGGCTGGTGGGTCCTATTACTCATTGGCTATCTCGTTGTCCAATGGTAACGTGTTCCACATTTTGTATACAAAACCCCAACATACCGGCAGTAATTGAAGAATTACAAGACTCAATCACTGCTAATTATATTTTAAAACAATTTAGGTTTTGCGAAAACAATTTACAAAAAGTAGATTACTCACATTGCTATTTTAGGTTTTTTCATTTGTGACTTCCTGGTTATAATCTATTAATTAAACAATGCACACACGTTAGTATAATAACCCAATTTACATTAGTTATACCCTCCCCGAGACAGAACTCCAATGACTACGTCGGGCAGAGCCTCGACAGGCGTAACGGAGCACTAGATCAATCGGGCAGCGTATCTGATATGTAACCGGGGTTAAAATACTTACAACGAGGCAGAGCTTCGCTAATTAGGGGGTATTATGCCCGGTATAATTTCTACACTATAGAATTTGAGAGAGATTTATCGAAATTGAATGGTTTGCAACTGAAGGCCAACGGCCTCTATTTATAGGTCTGATCCGACAGCGGGTCGCAGCCCGCGACAACCATAACCAAGTCCTTCGCGTCCTGCGAGGACTATAGGCTAGGTTCTAGCCTTGACTGGTCACGACTATAGGTCCAACACGTATGTGACACGTGGCGCCTTAGGGTGTCGCCCTGATGTTGATCTGTCGCGCCCCGCGAAGGAGACCACAAGGGTCTTCGCGGCCCGTGAGCGCTTCCTGAATCTTGTTTTTATTTAATTTTTAATTATATAAAGGTATGCGGGACCGGTTTTTGTATACGAGGTGTATTTTAGGACGTATAGGGTTGTTCTAAATATTTTAGGAGTGTCGAAAATAATTTAGGAGGGTTGTTTTATCCTCCCCACCTTATTTTAGAACTCGTCCTCGAGGTCTTCTTGAACAGGTATGGGTATTTCCTCTGCATCTCTGATTCAAGTTCCCATGTATATTCTGGTCCTCTCTTGGAATCCCATTTTACTTTGACTAGAACTAATCTCTTATGTTTGAGATTTTTGATCTTCCTGTCTTCAATTTGTAGAGGCTTTTCTACAAACTTAAGTTTCTCATTTACCTTTATATCCTTAAGAGGTACCACTAATGATTCATCGGCTAAGCACTTTTTGAGATTACATACATGAAATACATCATGTATTCCTGCCATTTCCTCTGGCAGTTGTAGCTGGTAAGCTACTGGTCCTATTCTTCTAATAATCTCAAAAGGTCCAACATACCTGGGGCTTAGCTTTCCCATTTTGATGAATCTAACTACTCCTTTCCAAGGAGAAACTTTTAATAATACCTTGTCTCCTATTTGAAACTCCAATGGCTTCCGCATGTTATCAGCATAACTCTTTTATCGATCGCGTGCTGCTTTTAGTCGTTCATTGACTTGAATAATCTTGTCCGTTGTTTCTTATACTATCTCTGGTCCAGACAATTGCTTTTCTCCAATCTCTGCCCAACAGACTGGGGTTCGGCACTTTCGTCCATAAAGTGCTTCGAAGGGTGCAGCATTGATACTGATATGATAGTTGTTATTATAGGAAAATTCTATTAATGGTAAATGATCGTCCCAATTTCCTCCGAAATCAATTACACAAGCTCTAAGCATATCTTCCATTATCTGAATTATCCTTTCGCTTTGTCCATCCATTTGAGGATGATAAGCGGTGCTTAGATTTAGCTTGGTTCCCATTGTTTTTTGGAAACTTGTCCAAAAATGAGAAGTAAATCGGCTATCTCTATCAGAAACAATAGATAAAGGAATTCCATCTAATGAAACTATTTCATTTACATATAACTTGGCTAATTGTTCCATACTGAAAGTTTCCTTCATTGGTAAGAAATGGGCAGACTTAGTTAACCTATCTACAATCACCCAGATTGTATCATTACCTTTTCGTGTCTTGGGTAATTTGGTAACAAAGTCCATTGTTATCCATTCCCATTTCCATACAGGCATTTCCAATTACTGCAATAAACCTGAGGGTTTTTTATGTTCAGCTTTAACCTGTGAACAGGTTAGACACTTGGCAACATGAGCTGCTATATCCTTTTTCATTTCTATCCACCAAAAATTCTTTCTTAAATCTTGATACATCTTATCACTTCCAGGATGCATCGTATACTTGGACTTATGGGCTTCTTCTAATATTCGGTGGCGTAGGTTTCCTAGTTTAGGTATCCACATCCTTTTCTTATGGAATCTTCAAATACCATCTGTACCTTGTTCTAGTTCCTTAATCATTCCTTTCAATTTTTCAGTATCTTCCTTGATTACTGATTCTTGTACGACTCTAATTTGCTCGTTTAAATCTATCTGCAGATTTAATTTAAGAGAACGTACTCTTCTTGGCTTTTCATGATACTTTCGACTTAAAGCATCAGCTACTACGTTAGCTTTTCCTGCATGATACTGGATATTACAATCATAATCACTAAGAAATTCTATCCAGCGTCTTTGTCTCATATTTAACTCTTTTTGCCCAAAAATGTACCTTAAACTTTTATGATCAGTGAATATAACAAATTTATTTCCATATAAATAGTGTCTCCAAATCTTAAGGGAAAAAATTATGGCTCCTAACTCTAAATCATGGGTTGAATAATTTTCTTCATGATTCTTAAGTTGTCTAGACGCATAGGCTATAACCTTTTGACGTTGCATCAACACACATCCATAACCTAACTTAGAAGCGTCACAATAGACTTCAAAGTCTTCAGTTCCTTCTGGCAACACTAGTATGGGTGCGTTGGTTAACCTTGTGACAACTGGCACTTTTCCATGCATTCCGTACAATAATTAAACAATAATCTGTGCCTTAATAACTGTGCATGATCTAGTTTACAAGACGGATGAAATTCTGATTTCTGTTATATACATACAATGGCATTTCTTGTTGGAAGACTTTTATCATTATTACATGCAACACAATATAGTGCACAGAACAGAATTGGCACAGTTATCAGACAAACTAGAAGTACTGACTGGAGTTCAGTACTTAGACAGACATGATGCTAAGACACAAAATAAGCCCCAGGACCAAGTGTTACACTAGTATAGTGTGCAGGAAAGTAGGGATTACAAAACTGCCTTCCTAGTGATGACATAGGTACCGAAAAGTGCCAGAAACACACTAAAACTGCAAAATTCTGTAGAAAATAAACAAATTCAGCAAAAATTCAGCTTTTAACATCTAAATATAATTTAGAATTGTGATTTAATGGTCCAGAATACTTTCCTAAGTGTCGGGAATCGAAAATGTCATAAAAGACTATATAAAGCATACTAAACTGCGCAATTTAGCACTTTAACGAACAGTAATGAAACGAACAACCGGACACTACCCGAAACATCAAATTCTTACTAGAAGCATTGTTTTAGTGTCACAAAGCTAGTTATAGTCACCGAACCTCATAACACACTCTAAAACGTTATAACACCTAAAACCCTAACCATTACACTTAACTTCCAACCAAATTACCTAACTAGTAATTGAAACAAAACTAGCACTACCCCCCCCCCCCCCCCAACCGGTTAGGAGACATGGGCCCCACTTGAAGATTTTATTTGATTATTTTAAGGCATTTGTAGAGAATATTCCAAGCATAATATCCATTATGCCATATATTGTTGGAGAACTTTATAAAAGACCATAAGTTAAACAATTCATTACACTCCATCATCTTCAAGCTCACACCTTCCTCCCTCCCTTCAAAACTTACGGCCCAAACACCCCCATACTACCATCATTTTTCTAGCTAATCCCCAAGTAATCTAAGGTGAATCTAAGGTGTCTATCTAAGAAGGTTGCAAGCAACGGAACTTGAAGGACCTCTCTCTAGTGCTTTTATCCACCTCATTTGTCATCTTCATCTTCTTGAACATCATCCCTAGCCTTGTGCTAGTAGTAAGACCATCCTAATCTCATTTTACTTTATATTGTGTTGGTTAAAAGATGATATAAGTTGTTAAACATAAAGATCATGAAGAAACATAAGCATAAACATGAACATAAAGCTCTAAATCATGAAGAACAAGTTGTTTTTAGTGTATGTAGTATACTTGATTGTTGATTTCTTGTGTTTATGATGTTGATCATCATAAGAAGCTTGCTAGATTGTGATTAAACACATGATCTAGCAAGTATGAGAATGATTCTTGAGAAAATCATAATGATCATCCTTTATGTAAACATGAACTTGAAAAATGAAGTTGTTTTTATGTATGATGAAGTATGAAACATGTTATAAGACTTGTAGAATGATGATTTCAAAGATAGATTTCTCAAGAAACTAAGTTAAAATACAAGATTTACATAAACTTGGTTCTTAAAGAAATTAACCACATTTTTAGTGGTTAATCAAGTGTAGAAATATATATTTAACAAGAAAACTCAAGAAGAAATATTTTTAGAAAATCACTTCACAAGTTGTGAAGATCTAAATTCTTCAAGAATGATATTTTTAAATAAATAACCACACTTTAAAGGGTAACTAAGCTTACTAAATACACTAGTAAGTTACTACAATTTTTTACAAAGTTTCAAGTTCATGACATAGTGTAAACTTCACTTTTTTTTTGGCACATGGTAAGTGTTGAATGATTTGTTGATGATTGATGATGATTTTAAAAGAAAATGATATGCTTTGAAAGCATGGAAACCTTCATTTTTAAGGGAAAACTATGGCAAAATTTTTCTAAAAATTAAACACTTAGAAAAATATTTTTAAACAAATATTTACCAGTATATTTTAAACCATGAATTTTATATAAAGTTTGCCATAATTTTTGTTACAAGATTATAAATATTGGAGGTTGGTTTTTGTAAATAAAAGTGGCTAAATATGTATTTAGGAAACATATATTTAGATGTCACCATGTGTCTGATGATTTGTATATTATGTGTATTAGTTGTATTATCTTAGGACTTGAAATAATATAACTCACCAAAATACCAAGAAATTACAATCCAAAATATTACCAAAATTCCAAGAGGATGAATATACAAAATATATCCAAATATTGGAAGAAACCGAACAAGGAATATAACTCACAAAATATTCCGGAATTTAATTCATAAGCATATTTTGGTAATTGGTATTTTGGACACCAAGAGAATGAAAATATGATTTTTACAATTATTACAAAACATATCATATTTTTTACAAGAAGAAAATATATTATTTTGGTAAGTAAAAATATATATTTTCTTGGAATTATTAGAAGATATATTATTTTGTGAGAAAATATATATTTTCTTGAACAAACATGATATACAGTATTTTTGGAGTGAAAAATATATTTTCTGGAATAAACATGAAATACATTTTTTTTTGTACGAAAATAAGTTTATATATATTTTCCAATTTAGACTTGAAAATATATTGTTTTGAGACTCATATGAAAAGTATAAATATTTTGCCAAGGAAAAATTATAAATAATTTTTCTATGTAATGTTTCTTAAAATATATATTTTGGAAATATATATTGATGTATTTTTATTAGAAATATTATTCCGGAAAAGTTAATACAAAATTAAGTATGAGATACTTAATAAACACAATAAAGATACGTATTCTCGTACGTATAATTACACACCGGAATACGCCATCGATACTTGGCAAAAATATAGAAGGATAAGAATACAAATACAAATACACCCATCCTTGGGGAGTTATATAAGTACAAATGCATAAACTTAACAAGTTAAAGTGTATTATTTTAACTAAGATTCCAAAATTCATAAATATAATTTAAGTTAAAATATTTATTATTTTAGCAAATAATTATATAACTTGGAATAATATTAAGGATACAAAGAAACGTAACTCAAAGACACTAATTAATACTAAGTCAAGGCACGACCCGCTCGTATAATAGACCGTAGTACGTTGTAGGTAGTCGTGCACACTAGTAGCAGCTTGAGTTACGTCGGATTGAAGAACGCAAAACCGTGAGTTCATGTCCCCCTTTTCTCTTAATTGTTTTCGGATTTATAACTCTCGGGGGTGGAATACATGTTGCATACGTTTAAATGGTATGAATTGGCTATGAAATGAATTATAGATCATGTGAGCATAGATTGAAATTGAAATGCCATTAGTTCTTAGTTATGGACAAAGGTTAGATCTAACGGGTACGACCGATGTAAGGACCTGCAAAAATGTCCATAAACGATCCGTAAGTGAAAACCCGGACCCCTGAAACCCTAATGCTCATGAAAAACCAAGAAAAACAAGAATTTGGATTTCAGGCGGCCGCGTAAGATTTAAGACTAGGCTTACGCGGGCCGCGACATATCCATAACCGACCGGGACACGTTCCAGGCCACGTGTCAGCCACGTGGCGGACCTACCTGTGACACGCTATCCCTACACGTAGACTAGGGGGCCCTCGCTGGCCGCGTAAGACCTTATTAAGGTTTATGCTGGCCGCGTAAAACTTGAAAAGTTGCTATAAATTGCCTGGCCCTGGGACTTGAATCTGTGTTCGAAAATTTAGATCAAAAACGTTTCTTACTGCTCAAATTCGAAGTTTTAAGTAGGGAAACGCTGCTACGAGTACAGGGTATTAACTCGATCACTGCTACGATACAATGTCCGATCGATTGAAACCGACCCGATGAATGTTTAAGTGCTGGCCGTATTTGGGCTATACTTTGTCATTCGTCGTGAGGGTTTTGATTTCGTGAGTTTATCGTAAATGTTGTATTAAGTTACTGACCTAGTTTCGTGTGCATTGTTATTTAACTAGGTTACAAGGCTAAATCAGTAGGCAAGGTTCTGTCCAATTAAACTTGCAATGTGAGTCATTCTCTTTTTATCAAAGTCTTTTGCAAAACCCTAATGTTTTCCAGTTATATATTTTGCAGTGATTAAGTCTTTGCTAATCTTTAATTACTGGCAGTATGTGGGGGTTTTGTGCACATTACTACTAACGATTTATCACTTTAGGTGAGCGAGCCTAATTAGTGATATGTCCACAGTCATAGATTCGGTCAAGTGACAGCTGAACCAGATAATTATATGATAGTGGCAAATATAAAAACCCTTAATGCTGTAAATTGATAACAATGTGTCTTTTGTACAAATTGAATGACTCGCCAGTATTTCCCCACTGATAAAACATTTTTAAACATGTTTCAGGTGACCTACTGTGAATAAAGGAAAAAGTGCTATGTAGCATTACAAGCTTGAAGAGGTGGCTCAATAAAAATAAAGAAACATATTTTTGTAAAAACAGGGATTTCCCAGTGAAATCACCTTTATTGTAAATTATGGGTGTTATTCCCAAATTGTGAAATAAAATAATTGGGAAATTTCAGTTTAAAAGATCCTATTAATAATTCCGCTGCCAAATTAAATAAATACCACGGGTTTCTGTCCCGCGGCTTCTGGACCGGGTAACACCGGGCCGGGGGCCGTGATAGCAAAGGTGGTATCAGAGCCATTGATTTAAGCCAATTAAGTATTTAGAAATACTTAATTTTTCTGATTGCCATTCTGTGATTTTGTGGAAACTTAATTTACAATAAACAAAATTTTAACTTAAATTTGTGTGTGTGTCTTCATGTGTGCTAACAGCATGAATGAACTGTCGGAGGCACTCCGAAACATTTCTATCCATAGCACCGATATGGATACCACCGGCACCTACACTGGCTACCTGGCTGATACTGAAGAGCCAATAGTATTCCAGGCCCAACCGCAGGAGAAACCAAAGCCGAAAAAGAGGAGGAGAATCTTGGACTGGAAACGTGGGCGTAGGAAGAAACCAGCTGCACAGAAGGTTAAAAAGACTGAGGATCCGAAGGATAAAGGGAAAGGAAAGGAGATCGGGGAAAGTTCAGGGCAAGCCCAGGAAATGCCATCGTGGGAGGAGCTGGATCGCAAACTGGCCAACAGTGACCTCATCGGACCTGTCGACGAAAACCTCTTCAATTACCCCGCTGAATCCCAACTCCCAGTGAATTTGGAACCTGCTATCCCAGATCCTATTGTCAACCCCAACCCCTACAAGGAGAGCTGGAAGAATGGTGGACAACTGACTGGCAATTTCAGAATCTCTTGAATAACCCTAACACCTATTTCCCCCAGATTGACCCTGAGCCTGCACCAAACCCACCTATGAGCACAGAAAACTTGGCTGAACTTCGTCACTATGGTGAGGAACTGGTGAACGCAGGAAATCGAATCCGAGAAGTGGGGGAATAGATCTCATGGAAGTACGACGAGAGGGAGCTTCTGTGACACCCCAGGAAAACCACGCAACTTAACTAGCTTCCTGTCACACCCCGGATTTCCACGTGTCACCGGTGGGCCCGGTAGGGGAGTATCGTGACGTGGTTGGCAACATAATAGTCAAACAACACAATATTTAAATGCACAGCGGAAGCAAAGTATAGATTTAATTCAACCAACGATATTGTAATATTAAGTATTACAAATAGTCAAACATAAATCCACAGGTAGATCAAGTTTTAAAAAGGAAACAAATGTTCAACAGTTATGACATCCAAGCTGGCGAGACTTAATGTGGATGCTAGGAGACAAGCCAGCCTATTTCGCGTAGTACCTGCACTTAACCTTTTTAAGAAAATACGTCAGTTTACACTGGTAAATACAATCAACCGACTCATTTTGAAAAGAGTTTAAGAAAATGCATTTAAGGCACAAGGCACAAATAATATTTTATAACTTGGGATAATTATTTACATATATAATACTTGTATGGATTTACATGTTCCTTATGCGTTCAGTAGCCCGGGTCGAGCCGGGTTAAAGATCAATTAACACACCACTATATATATGAGACACTAACAGGTGTACGCCTACACCTGAGTGCTGAGGTCGTGGCCATTTCGTAAAATGATGCCAGGGATATCCGGGACACGGTCATTAACCCCCCAAAGGCTTTAAGTAAAACAAAACAATATTAAACGAGACGTCTCAATACTTTCATTATCATTTATTCAATCAAAGATTCAACGTCCCGACCAAGCGGTATTTTATATACCGTACCCCAAGCCCGTATAGGGAAAATAAGTTAAAAGTATTTACCTGAGTAAGTATAGTTCAGAAATCAGCGAGTGCAAATATCTTTTACTGGTTCTCCTATTCTGGAACGAAGGTTTATAACAACCTATTAGAATCCTAACGGGTCTTTAGTTAAGCTTACGCTTAGACCGGTTAGTTTTAAAGATACGGTTCGTACGCACGATTAAGCGAAGACCGGATAGAATGTGATTTAGACCCGACAAGTTTGAAGACTTGTTTAATATGGGTATATGATACACATTCTGGATTTTGAGAATAAACCGATAAGGTTTGACCCGTTTCGGCTAATTTATGTAAACTAGTTACATAAACCGAACCGAACGCGCATAAAGCGTAACGGGTATCCGTAATAGTCCTAAACAGGTTCCCTAAGTTAATACACCTTAAATAAGTTGTGATATCAGTAGGATATCACCCATGATGCCCAAAACGAGTTTAATCTCTTAATAAGCCCCGTAGGGGTATTTTGGTCATTTTAAAGATTATAAAAGGATTAAATTAGGTTTCTAAGAACCGGGTCTGATTACATCAGTAAAATAGCTTATATTAACAGGTTATAACATTTGGTTATAAGTCTTATATGTTAAAATAGTTTTAAACCCAAACTATGCGTATAATACGCGTATAAAGCCATTTTAAGCGACGTACGGTTTAAAATAAAATTCTGAGTTTCCAGGTCAGTTTAATAGGATCAAAATACTATAATTATTATTTAAAATCAGTAGCAATTGGATTGGCGCCATTTGGATTTGTAAAACTCGTTTTATGGCCTAAAAGGGTAAATTCGGTCAATATTTAGGCGATTAACGGAAACATCGGTTGATTAGGGATTCGAGTGGTATAAACGCAGAGGCTTATACACACATGTAACTAGGTCCTAATGGAACCTTAAGGCATGTCTAAACCTATAAGAATCGGGTCAGAACTGAGGTCAAAGCAAAAGTCAAACTTTTGCGTATCTCGGCTCCGAATCGGTTCTAGACATAAAGTTGTCGAATCAAACAAGCGTATACAAGTTTTTATACTTATTTTCAGTTGGTAAGAATGATAAAATAGGCTATACGCCATTTACATCGCTAATCATGCATTAAACCAAACATAACAATTCTGTTGACTTTTTCGGAAGAGGTTTGACTCGATAAACGACCTAGTTAGGATCCGAATTTGTTAGTGCCCTTTTAGGGGTTTATCAACTATATAAATACCAACTTATAACAACCTTTGATTCGACAAATCTCTGGACCATTTATTTATTATCGAAAAGTCAAACCGTAGTTACGACGGTTTGATTTCTAGGCCATAAACTAAGTATGAATGAATTAGGAAAGATCAAGGGTACTTACACAATTCTTATGGATGATATGGATTGCTTGTGGGCTGCTTGAAAGACTTGGAAATGCTCAGAAGTGAATGAACGATCATTGTTGCATAATGTGGACTTTTTAAACAACTTCAAACACCCTTAGATGATCAACACATAAGTCTAGGGGTGTTGCATTATCATCCACAAGTGCTCTATAGGCTAGAAACCATCCTAGGCAGCCCAAGGTTTCAAGAAACTAACATATAAGTCGGTTACACAACAACAGGCAGCTGTCTGTTGGTTTTTCGCAACTGGGCACCCCCATACGCATCGTAGGTGTTTAAGCCCTACGATGCGCAGAGCATCATACGATGCGCAGCAACATCCAGCCTACGATGCGCAAGCCTACAATCAGCCATCTTTAATTTGCAATTTAGTCCCTGGTCCCCCGTAACATCGCTTTCACATCCCAATCTTGCATATGAAGCTTTGTTATTTAATATATGGGGCTTTAAGACTTATACCCACTTTGTTAAGTCCTCGTGTAACTTCGTGATCACCCGAAAAGCCCTAAATTTCAATGTTGACACTTATAACCCACGTACACGAATTTTGTCACAACTTGCTCATACGATATCGAAACTTCATGAAATTTTTGTGGTACGTTCTAGTGAGCATAATTAACCGTTACAAAGCTTCGGGTTTGTCAAAAGGTCACTCAGAGGTATAACTTAAACATGTTGGCACATTTAACCCCTGTAGTTTGTAATCTCTCACCTTCTTTCACAATTCGCCTCGTATGATCCATGATCTATTCATTTAAGGTTATAAACATCATGTAGGGTTATTGCAAAGTGTAATTATTCATTGTTGACACTTTGAACCCTTCTATTTACACAGTTTCACTGTTTGTCAACTTTGGTCCTCCAAGAGTAATCTTTCACACATTCAAACATTATGACACGTGTCAAGACCTTATAGGACGTAAATTTTCGAGGTGTTACATCCTCACCCCCTTAAAATAAATCTCGACCCGAGATTTACTGAAACAAGTAAGGGTACTTTTCTTTCATCGTGGATTCAACTTCCCACGTGAATTCGGGACCTCTTCGGGCATCCCATTTGACCTTTACAAAAGGTATATGCTTCCTTCGAAGCTTCCTCACCTGTCGATCTTCGATCGACACAGGTTTTTCCACAAATTTCAAGCTCTCATCGATATGCACATCTGTATAGGGTATAATCACTGATTCGTTAGCGGAGTCAGCGAAACATTTCTTCAGATTGCAGATGTGGAACACATTGTGTATACTACTGAGCTCTTCAGGTAAGTTTAACTTGTAGGCAACTGACCCGATACGTTCGATAACCTCAAAAGGTCCTATGTATCTCGGGCTTAGTTTGCCTTTCTTACCAAATCGCATCACTCCTTTCCAGGGTGACACTTTAAGTAGGACTTTTTCACCTACTTCGAAGTGAAAATCCTTACGATTTGGATCAGCGTAAATCTTTTGCCTATTCCGGGCAGCTTGGAGGTTGTTTCGAATCTGGACAATCTTGTCCGTCGTTTCGAACACGATCTCTGGTCCTGATAATTGGACTTCTCCAACTTCCGCCCAACAAACTGGTGATCTACACTTTCTACCGTATAATGCCTCAAAAGGCGCAGCCTTTATGCTGGTATGGTAGCTATTGTTGTAGGAGAATTCGATCAATGGCAGGTTCTTATCCCAGCTACCTCCCAAGTCGATTGCACATGCACGTAGCATGTCTTCTAACGTTTGAATAGTACGCTCACTCTGACTGTCTGTCTGTGGATGGTAAGCCGTACTAAAGTTCAAACGTGTGCCCAAAGACTGTTGGAAGCTTTTCCAAAAGTGCGACGTGTACCTAGTATCTCGGTCAGAGATAATAGCTACAGGTATGCCATGTAAGGCTACAATCTTATCAACGTACAGTTGGGCTAACATATCGGAGCTGTAGGTCTCCTTAATGGGTAGGAAATGTGCTGACTTAGTCAGTCGGTCAACTATCACCCAGATGGTGTCATTTCCTTTCCTTGTCTTGGGTAACTTGGTGATAAAATCCATAGTTACCATTTCCCACTTCCAAGTAGGAAGTTCAGGTTGTTGTAGCAAACCTGACGGTTTTTGATGTTCTGCCTTGACTTGCGCACACGTCAAGCATTTAGCTACATAGGTAGCTACAGACTTCTTCAAGCCTATCCACCAATAATTTGCTCTAAGATCATGGTACATTTTGTCAGCTCCAGGATGAACGGAGTATTTGGAACTATGGGCTTCCTGGAGGATAACATCACGAAGTCCTCCATAAACTGGGACCCATATACGTCCATTCAATCTAAGAATTCCATCCTTACTAAGAGATAACTGCTCCTCAGTTACTCCTAGCTTTTCGTTAGGATAATTAGCTTCCAACACAGCTTCTTTCTGTGCAGCTAACAACCTTTCTATCAAGCTGTTCTTTAATTCCATGCTCTTGGCATTGATTCGGATGGGTTTCACCCTTTCTTTCCGACTCAAGGCATCGGCGACTACATTCGCCTTGCCGGGATGGTATCTTATTTCACAATCGTAGTCATTAAGAGTTTCCATCCAACGACGTTGCCTCATGTTCAAGTCCTTCTGGTTGAACAGATGTTGAAGGCTCTTGTGATCAGAATAGATCACACATTTGATTCCATATAAGTAGTGCCTCCACAGTTTTAGTGCGAATACAACGGCACCCAACTCCAAGTCGTGGGTGGTGTAATTCTTTTCGTGCACCTTTAACTGACGTGAAGCATAGGCAATGACTTTGCCTTTTTGCATAAGCACACATCCCATCCCGGTGTGTGATGCATCACAATAAACTACAAACTCCTCTATTCCATCAGGCAATGTCAATACTGGAGCATTGCTCAACTTTTGTTTCAGAATATCAAAGGATTCCTGCTGCTTAGGACCCCAGTCAAACTTAATCTTCTTACGCGTCAGCGAAGTCAGGGGTGCAGCAATCCTTGAAAAGTTTTCTATGAATCGTCTATAGTATCCTGCCAAACCTAGGAAGCTACGAATTTCTGTAGGCGTCTTTGGCTCATGCCAATTCATGACAGATTCAACTTTAGCGGGATCTACTTGGATACCACGCTCACTAACAACATGTCCAAGAAATTGGACTGCTCGAAGCCAGAATTCACACTTTGAGAACTTGGCATAGAGCTTCTCTTTATGAAGTAGTTCCAGTATGCAGTGAAGATGCTTCTCATGGTCAGCTTGGCTCTTTGAGTAGATGAGAATGTCGTCGATGAAGACGATGACGAATTTATCTAAGTGCGGCTTGCAAACGCGATTCATGAGATCCATGAATGCGGCCGGTGCATTAGTGAGCCCAAAAGGCATCACTAGGAACTCGTAATGACCATAACGAGTCCTAAATGCTGTTTTGTGCACATCTTCATCTCTAACCTTCAATTGATGGTAGCCTGACCTCAAGTCAATCTTCGAGAAGAAACTTGCCCCTTGCAGTTGATCGAACAGATCGTCAATTCTGGGCAAAGGATACCTATTCTTGATGGTAACCTTATTAAGCTCACGGTAGTCGATGCACAGACGCATCGATCCATCCTTCTTCTTAACAAATAAAACCGGTGCTCCCCAAGGAGACGAACTAGGTTTGATGAAACCTTTGGCTAGCAAATCATCTAGCTGCGTCCTCAATTCCTTCATCTCCGTTGGTGCCAACCTATAAGGCGCCCTTGCAACTGGTGCTGATCCAGGAATAATGTCGATTCTGAATTCCACTTGTCTATCTGGTGGCAAACCAGGTAGTTCTTCAGGAAATACTTCGGGGTATTCAGAAATGACTGGGATCTCTCCAATCTTGGGTTTCGGTTCATCAATAATCACCTGTGCCATGTAGATGACACAGCCCTTCTTCAAACACTTTGAGTCTTTGAGTATAGACATCTTCTCGGGCAGCCCATACTGGGTATCTCCCTGGATAGTAAGTGATTCACCAGACGAAGTCTTGATCCTCACTTGCTTCTTATTGCAAATAATCTGGGCCTGGTTATGAGATAACCAGTCCATACCCAACACTATGTCGAAACCGGCTAGTTTTAAAGGAAGTAGGGACAAAGGAAAAGAGTGATTCCTAATGGATATAAAACATCCATCTAATAAAGTTGAAGCGGTTTCTAAAGAGCCATCTGCTAGTTCCACTTCATACTTCACACTTAAAGTTCTAACAGGCAGTTTCAACAATTCACAAAACTTATTATCTACAAACGACTTATCGGCGCCCGAATCAAATAACACTCTCGCATAAACATCATTTACGAGAAAGGTACCTGTTATCACGTTGTCGTCCTTGACGGCTTCCTTAGCATCCATTCTGAAGACCCTCGCATTGGTCTTCTTCCCCTCTTCATTCTTCCTTGCAGATTTTGGGCAGTTGGACTTGATATGCCCCTTTTCATTGCAACCATAGCAGGTCGCATCCTTTATCTTCTTGCAATCCACGATTTTGTGTTCCCTGGATTTGCATAACCCACATGCAAAAGGCTTCGATTGTGTTTGTGAGTTGGATTCAAACCTGCACTTCCCAAAGTGCTGCCTCTTGCAGGTTTTGCATTTGGGTTTTTCACCCGTCTGCTGACCATCCTTCTTAAAACCTGACCCCTTCTTCTGGTCATTGCTACCCTTCTGCTTCTTATCTGAACGCCGTGAGTTGTCATCCTCACGCTTCCTCTTTTCGGTATCATTTTTCCTTTGTGACCTCAGCCTGACAGCATCTGAGGCCAGGGATAACGATATGTCCGTTACTGACCGAAAAGTGGTTGGTCTGGACGCTTTTACACTTGCCTTAATCTCCGGTTCCAAACCCCCGATAAAGCGGGCTATTCGCTTAGGCTCTGGAGTTACCAAGTAAGGGACCAACCTTGACAAAGTATTGAAAGTAGTAAGGTAGGCCTGACAGTCCAGGTTTTTCATGACCAGTGCCAGAAAATCAGATTCAATTCTCTCAACCTCGTGTTGAGGGCATAAATTTTCCTTGATTAGTGCCATGAACTCTTCCCATGTCATGTTGTATAACGGGACTTTCCCTGTGGCTTGGATCAAAGATCTCCACCAGGCTAAGGCTTCTCCTTTGAAAGACTGTGAGACAAACTTCACAATGTCTCTATTATGACAACCACTAATATCCACCACAGTATCCATTTCATCCATCCACGTCATGCAATCTACAGCTCCTTTTTCCCCATTGAAGTCTCTGGGTTTGCACGAGACAAAGTACTTATATGTGCAACCCCTATTACGAGGTTCTTGGTTCTGCACGACTCTTTGGGATGGATTACTCCTTTGATTCGAGGAGTGGTGAGTATTACTGTTGTGGGCAGTGTGGGTCCTGGAGGGTGTTCTAGCGTGTGATGCAGAATGGGTCCTCGTACGAGTACCACTTGATCCATGGTGTTGTCTACCCATAGCTATATTAACCGCATTATTTATCATAGCTTGCAACTCTGGGCCTGCTACGTTAACTTGGGCATTTTCATTAACTATCCCTGGGTGACTGTTGACCTCGTTTGAGTCTGCCATGTATCTAGAACTGTCACATATCGATAACAATTTATTGGTGAGTTTATTATAAAATTGTCTTTTATGGCAATTTATTAACCGTGGTAAACTTAGACCAAATATGGTTAATTTATTACTCACATAAATTTAGGATTTCTAATATAATTTATCCTAATTATAAAACAACAATAGTTTTATTAGCACATAAGGCCTAGTCACAGGGACAATATAGATTATAAGCTAGGATTTCAAAGAATCAAAGCATGAAGGTTTGAACAAAGTTCACTACCTTTATCAGACAGGGTCATAGACTAATACTGTCTTTTGTCTCATATGAAAATGAGAAGGGCCCGTAGGCATTATATTACCACGTATGGTTAAGATATGATCATCTTAATTGATGATGTAAACCTAGGATTCAGAGATCATTAAACTAGGTTAGGAATCTTTTAAAGAATTCCTTTATAATATGACGTATGTGATTTTAACGAATCACTTCTGCCAGGAGTGTTAACATGTTTTAAGATGTTAACAGGAAATTGAATCATTTAAACAGGTCTTACCATTTTGGCCCGGTCTTATATTTGACACGAGGCTAGGGTTCACACTTTTAAGATCCTTAATTAATTAATTTCAAAGGCAGATTAATTTAAAAGGAATGATTTTAGTTTATTTCATTTATACACTATATATGCGCATATTGAAATTATGAAATTTATAAAACAAACATTCCATTAATCTATTATACTATTACACACAGCCCTAAACGGGTCTTTTACTAATAACAAACTTACCCACGCAGGGGTTTAAACCAGTACATGCCCACGCAGGGGTCTTACAGAAAGATGTGCCTACGCAGGGGCTAAAATAGAAACAAGTCCTCGTATGGGACTTGATTTAAATAAGGAAGTACAATAATACATATATGTGGGGATTTAACGATCCCGTTTCTTCTTCTTCCCCTTAAGCAAGCTTGCCAACCCACTCATAAATCCCTCATTCTTCTTACGTTCCTTCTGGAAGTCTTGCTCCACTTTGGCCAGTCTTCTGCGGAGTTCCTCCTGCTCATGGAGAGGAGCCCCTGGTGGCTGGTAATGTGGTGGCGGCTGAACAGGTGCTTGATACCCCTGTGTTGGGTATCCCATTCCCCAAGGAGGTCCGTAGTGTCCTTCAGGATTATTATGGGCTTGGTAGCTTGCTGCTACGTTGTAAGGGTCATCAGCATAGTTATAGCCATGGTATGCTGGTGGTCCATATGGGTTGTAAGTTGCCGGAGCAGTATAAGCAGGTATTGGGTGGCCAAAACCCGGTGATGGCGGTACAATAGGTGCGGAATTCACCTCCGAAACTGGGACAGAAGGTCCTTCCATCTGTGGGACTCCATGAGTAGGCGGGTAATGGCTACCGCTAGAGTGCTGAGGGGTGTTCAGACGAAAGTCAACTTCTCGTGCTGAGATCCGTGCACCAGTCCTCCTACGTCTAGGTGGTGCTGGAGGCTCTAAATGAACTGGTGGCGGTGGAGGCGGTGGCGTGACTGCCACAAACCCGTGTCCTCCAGAGGAATCTTGATGAGGCTGCTGTTGCTGATGAGATGCTGAATGAGACGGTGTATGGTGAGACGGTGTATGGTGAGATGGTGTATGGTGAGATGGTGTATTGTACCACTCACACTGTTCAAACCGTGCCATGTGGCTATCCGGACCCTGGTATGGTGTCCCGTGATATGACGATCCGTCAGAGATCACGAAAGGATGGTTAAATGATCCGGTTGAAGCCTCGACGGGATCTGTGTCCTCGTCCATATCCTGATCACCCGAAAAGTGATCTTCCGGTCCAAGTGGGTTAAAGCCCACTTGCTCTGGCAGGTACTCTGCCGGGTTAAACTGACCCTGAAAAACTGGAGTAGGGTCGCCAAAGTAACGTTGCGGGTTGTGGGGTTCATTCTCTGACTGTGGCCCATAAGAGTCATGATATGGAGGTGTTGAGGAGTGCGAAAAAGATCGCCTGGCATCGTCTTCGTAGGTCCTCCATAGTTCCCGCGTTTCGTCATTCCTTGTGGAAGTAGTTCGTCGAAACGAAGGCCCTGCCTCATGGTCGTTAGGGGCACTAGCTGGCTCCTTGCCTCGACCACCTCGTCTAAATCTTGGCGGCATTATTGTACCTGTTTAAACACACAAGGTAATAACAAGGAAAAATATAGGGCAATTTAATTAAATAAAATAAAAATTTGAACAATTTGGATTATTCCTAAGTTCTTTGTCTAGACTCGAAGATTTAGGAATGTGCAATTGTGTAACTGAGATTAAACACAAAAGGCTAGTGTTTAATTCACTCAGAGTTGGCTCTGATACCAACCTGTCACACCCCGGATTTCCACGTGTCACCGGTGGGCCCGGTAGGGGAGTATCGTGACGTGGTTGGCAACATAATAGTCAAACAACACAATATTTAAATGCACAGCGGAAGCAAAGTATAGATTTAATTCAACCAACGATATTGTAATATTAAGTATTACAAATAGTCAAACATAAATCCACAGGTAGATCAAGTTTTAAAAAGGAAACAAATGTTCAACAGTTATGACATCCAAGCTGGCGAGACTTAATGTGGATGCTAGGAGACAAGCCAGCCTATTTCGCGTAGTACCTGCACTTAACCTTTTTAAGAAAATACGTCAGTTTACACTGGTAAATACAATCAACCGACTCATTTTGAAAAGAGTTTAAGAAAATGCATTTAAGGCACAAGGCACAAATAATATTTTATAACTTGGGATAATTATTTACATATATAATACTTGTATGGATTTACATGTTCCTTATGCGTTCAGTAGCCCGGGTCGAGCCGGGTTAAAGATCAATTAACACACCACTATATATATGAGACACTAACAGGTGTACGCCTACACCTGAGTGCTGAGGTCGTGGCCATTTCGTAAAATGATGCCAGGGATATCCGGGACACGGTCATTAACCCCCCAAAGGCTTTAAGTAAAACAAAACAATATTAAACGAGACGTCTCAATACTTTCATTATCATTTATTCAATCAAAGATTCAACGTCCCGACCAAGCGGTATTTTATATACCGTACCCCAAGCCCGTATAGGGAAAATAAGTTAAAAGTATTTACCTGAGTAAGTATAGTTCAGAAATCAGCGAGTGCAAATATCTTTTACTGGTTCTCCTATTCTGGAACGAAGGTTTATAACAACCTATTAGAATCCTAACGGGTCTTTAGTTAAGCTTACGCTTAGACCGGTTAGTTTTAAAGATACGGTTCGTACGCACGATTAAGCGAAGACCGGATAGAATGTGATTTAGACCCGACAAGTTTGAAGACTTGTTTAATATGGGTATATGATACACATTCTGGATTTTGAGAATAAACCGATAAGGTTTGACCCGTTTCGGCTAATTTATGTAAACTAGTTACATAAACCGAACCGAACGCGCATAAAGCGTAACGGGTATCCGTAATAGTCCTAAACAGGTTCCCTAAGTTAATACACCTTAAATAAGTTGTGATATCAGTAGGATATCACCCATGATGCCCAAAACGAGTTTAATCTCTTAATAAGCCCCGTAGGGGTATTTTGGTCATTTTAAAGATTATAAAAGGATTAAATTAGGTTTCTAAGAACCGGGTCTGATTACATCAGTAAAATAGCTTATATTAACAGGTTATAACATTTGGTTATAAGTCTTATATGTTAAAATAGTTTTAAACCCAAACTATGCGTATAATACGCGTATAAAGCCATTTTAAGCGACGTACGGTTTAAAATAAAATTCTGAGTTTCCAGGTCAGTTTAATAGGCTCAAAATACTATAATTATTATTTAAAATCAGTAGCAATTGGATTGGCGCCATTTGGATTTGTAAAACTCGTTTTATGGCCTAAAAGGGTAAATTCGGTCAATATTTAGGCGATTAACGGAAACATCGGTTGATTAGGGATTCGAGTGGTATAAACGCAGAGGCTTATACACACATGTAACTAGGTCCTAATGGAACCTTAAGGCATGTCTAAACCTATAAGAATCGGGTCAGAACTGAGGTCAAAGCAAAAGTCAAACTTTTGCGTATCTCGGCTCCGAATCGGTTCTAGACATAAAGTTGTCGAATCAAACAAGCGTATACAAGTTTTTATACTTATTTTCAGTTGGTAAGAATGATAAAATAGGCTATACGCCATTTACATCGCTAATCATGCATTAAACCAAACATAACAATTCTGTTGACTTTTTCGGAAGAGGTTTGACTCGATAAACGACCTAGTTAGGATCCGAATTTGTTAGTGCCCTTTTAGGGGTTTATCAACTATATAAATACCAACTTATAACAACCTTTGATTCGACAAATCTCTGGACCATTTATTTATTATCGAAAAGTCAAACCGTAGTTACGACGGTTTGATTTCTAGGCCATAAACTAAGTATGAATGAATTAGGAAAGATCAAGGGTACTTACACAATTCTTATGGATGATATGGATTGCTTGTGGGCTGCTTGAAAGACTTGGAAATGCTCAGAAGTGAATGAACGATCATTGTTGCATAATGTGGACTTTTTAAACAACTTCAAACACCCTTAGATGATCAACACATAAGTCTAGGGGTGTTGCATTATCATCCACAAGTGCTCTATAGGCTAGAAACCATCCTAGGCAGCCCAAGGTTTCAAGAAACTAACATATAAGTCGGTTACACAACAACAGGCAGCTGTCTGTTGGTTTTTCGCAACTGGGCACCCCCATACGCATCGTAGGTGTTTAAGCCCTACGATGCGCAGAGCATCATACGATGCGCAGCAACATCCAGCCTACGATGCGCAAGCCTACAATCAGCCATCTTTAATTTGCAATTTAGTCCCTGGTCCCCCGTAACATCGCTTTCACATCCCAATCTTGCATATGAAGCTTTGTTATTTAATATATGGGGCTTTAAGACTTATACCCACTTTGTTAAGTCCTCGTGTAACTTCGTGATCACCCGAAAAGCCCTAAATTTCAATGTTGACACTTATAACCCACGTACACGAATTTTGTCACAACTTGCTCATACGATATCGAAACTTCATGAAATTTTTGTGGTATGTTCTAGTGAGCATAATTAACCGTTACAAAGCTTCGGGTTTGTCAAAAGGTCACTCAGAGGTATAACTTAAACATGTTGGCACATTTAACCCCTGTAGTTTGTAATCTCTCACCTTCTTTCACAATTCGCCTCGTATGATCCATGATCTATTCATTTAAGGTTATAAACATCATGTAGGGTTATTGCAAAGTGTAATTATTCATTGTTGACACTTTGAACCCTTCTATTTACACAGTTTCACTGTTTGTCAACTTTGGTCCTCCAAGAGTAATCTTTCACACATTCAAACATTATGACACGTGTCAAGACCTTATAGGACGTAAATTTTCGAGGTGTTACACTTCCTCAGTAACCACGTGCTAAATTTCGGGACGAAATTTTCTTAACAAGGGAAGAATGTGACAACCCTCATCATTACATGTATCCGTACGATTTATTAATGTTAATTAAAGTGCTTGATGACTGTGTTGAATTACTTAACTGCTTTCTGATTACTGCGTCATACTTACATGTGCTTATTAACATACTAGTCTTGTACAGAAAATTGACAAAATGGTCCTGAATGTTTTCCTAAGTGTTGGGAATTAAAAGTGTTACAAAAAGATACATAAAAGACACTAAACGGAACAACTTAGCACTTTAACGAACCGGTATCTAACCGAACAACCGGACATTACCCGGGACACCAAAATATTGCAAGAAACATTGTTTAATTATTTCTTGGCCAGTTATGATCCCCGTACACCATAACACCCACTAAAATATCTAGTAAACTAACTAAACTAACTATATGCTTGGTTTTGGTTTATAAACTAACTAGTGGTTACAAGTTACACTTGGACCCCCTCCCCCTAGCCTATAATCGGCCATCACCACCACCATATCTCCAAGATTTGTTTCATTATTTAAATTGGATTGTTGCTTGTGTATCTTGCCATAATATTGTGTAAGATCTTTCAAGTATGGCTCCTAGATTTACAATATCATCTCATATCTTCATCATCACTTGACAAGTTCATCCAACTCCCTCATCTCTCCCTCTCCCCTCTCGGATCCATCAAGAACCGCCACCACCACCACCTTACAACCCTCATCTTTCCATTTTTAAGCTTCATCCAAGTGCTAGAAGGTGATTCCTTGGAGCTTGAAGCTTGTGGATCATCAAGGAGTTCTCTTGCTTGCTTTCATCATCCATTTTCACCATCTTTTCTCTTGAAGTTCTTCCCTAGCTTTGAGCTAGTTGTAAGTCCTTGTTTAACCTTTGTTCACTTCTATTTTGAGTAGTTAAAAGATGTAGTATGATGTATATCACAAGAACACTAAAAGGTTTAAACAAGAAACATGAACATAAAGCTCTACATAAAAATGAAACATGATGAAGTGTTGTTAGTATGATGTTGTTTGGTATATGTTGATGCTTGCTTGTTGATTACTAGAAATGTTGTTGTTGACCACTAAGCATGTTAACGGAACAAATAGAACTTGCGTTAGAGCACTATAAGCTGAAAACAGCTTCTGTCCAAACATTTACAGCCAACTTCAGTTGGATGTAAACAGGTCGATATTTATCGAAAAGTAGATTTTATTGAGTCTATAACGTGTTATTTCGAAATACGGTTCTAATGGCACTGGAATCATAATTTTTGGACTTTGTTTGCTATTTTTAAAGGGTCATCTTTTCACAGCAGCAAAAGCTGTGTTTTTACTGCAGAATATATGTGTTATGTTTTTCGTCATCACTTGAAATCTATGTAGAATTAGCTCATGAAATCTATACTGTAGATGACCACTAATGTCATGGTAATGCTCCAATTGGAATTTCATCAATTGGACTTACGATGAATTTTTAATAAATTATTCCGTGGACTGCAGTCAGAAAGTGATGAATCTGATTGCAGTCCGGTAAATGATTTTTTATAAAATATTGGTAATGAATTGGATCTCGATATTTTTACACAAATATAGTTGGATTGTTTAAAACATTCTGTAAAAGTTTGGGAATTTTTAGAGTAACTTAACTATTTTATTAAAATACCCGAAAACAGTCCAGTTTTGGATGTTTAAGCTGAAACAATATAACAAGTGATATGCATGTCTAAATGTCGGTTATGTTATCTGAGAATGATCTAACATGTTATATGTCAATGAAAGTGTTATGTGCAATGTCGTATGTTTTCTTATGAATGGGAATAGATGGGAAGTTTATATGGGCATAAACCGTTAAAATGAGTGCATGTTATGTGGTAGATGCGTGTAGGAACTTCGTGCTTATTTGAAGTCACTAATAAACTAAGTGGTAATCATACTAGGACGTGATTGACTGACCTTGACTATTAGCTATTTTGAGAGTCAAACCGTGCAACTGAGGTGAGTTCACAGTCTTAAGGCATGGGATTCCCGGTGGGTTGGGAATGAGATTAAATAGCTAAGACGGAACTTGTACTTTCACCACCACTAGACTACTTACCTCTGTCCTCGGATTGGGAAGGACGCCAGCGCTAAACCTACGTATTCTTATACGTACCTCTGTCCTCGGATTGGGAAGGGCACCCACGCTAAACCTACGTATTCTTATACGTACCACTATCCTCGGATTGGGAAGGGCACCAGCGCTAAACCTACGTATTCTTATACGTACCTCTGTCCTTGGATTGGGAAGGGCACCAGCGCTAAACCTACGTATTCTTATACGTACCTCTGTCCTCGGATTGGGAAGGGCACCTACGCTAAACCTACGTATTCAATACGTACCTCTGTCCTCGGATTGGGAAGGACACCTATATATACATCTAGTCTAGTGGTTTTACAATATGGGGTAGCCCCCACCGTTCATGTTTTGGAAAACAAGGAAAGCTGATTTAACTTGCAGTTGCAACCAAACTCATAGTTCTTGAAAAACTACTTTGTAATGAACACCTACTGTGAACTCGCTCAACTTTGTTGTTGACTTGTTGTTACATGCCTTGCAGGTCGTTAGATGCTTATGGAGCTTGCACGAGGAGGAGGTCGTTGTGGGATATGGACTGTCGAGTCCCATGTTAAACATTTAAACTTCTGAACTTAGTAAACTTATGTTTTGGTTTCACGTCTTATGCTTCCGCTGTTTAATTTGAACTTGGTTAACTAGCTTTTGGTCACCAATTGTATTGTGGTTGGTTTTATTTACTTAATTACGATTGTTCAATATGATTGGTGGCTTGATGCTGGTCATGTCACGCCTCCAAGCGGTGATACCCCGTGTGTGGATTTTGGGGGTGTGACAGATTGGTATCAGAGCCATTGGTTATAGCGAACTTGATTTTAAAAAGGGAAAAGCTTTTTGACAAAACTAGACTATAACCTGTACAGTGCTCAACGATCCACAACGACGCTTCGCTCCACGTGCAAGACTCGACACAATAGGTGGTATGATTTATGTTTATATTGTCTATTTGATAGTTCACATAGTGCATTAGTTAACGTGATAACGGCTATTTGAGCCATGTGTGCTTACTCTCTTCTGTCGTCCCACGCTTACGCACTCTCGCGACACTTTTCTCACTTATGTTGCTTCGTTGTGAAGATCATGAGTGGACGTTTGAACTTGCCTCAAGCCTAGCTGATGGCTCTAATCAACGAACGAGTGGCTGAGGCACTCGCAACTGTCCCTGCAGGAGGTATAACCTGCCATTTTGACCTATCCTAGGATGTTTAGATCCTACACTCGCGAACCAACTCTTGTGCTTAACCTTGTCTTTTATTCTTGCGTAATAGGTCAACATGCTCAGCCTCCCGTATGTACGTTCAAAACATTCATGGATTGCCGACCTAGTACTTTCAGCGGCACAGAAGGAGCTGTAGGTCTTCTTCACTGGTTCGAGAAGATTGAGTCTATTTTTTAGATGTGTGAATGCCCTGAAGCTCGTAGGGTGAAATTTGCTACTGGAACACTCGAAGGTGCTACGTTAACCTGGTGGAAAGCACAGGTTCAACTGCTAGGGCTGGCAGTTGCTAATGCCACCCCATGGAATGACTTCAAAGATTTGATCAGGAAGAGTACTGTAGTCGTGACGACATCCACAAGCTAGAGGTGGAATTTTTCAATCTGAAAATGACGGGGTCTGAAATTGAGGCGTATACGAAGAGGTCAAACGAGCTGGCCATCTTGTGTCCTACTATGGTGGACCCTCCCATCAAACGTATTGAGCTGTACCTCAAGGGTCTTGTACCAGAGATTCAGAGTCACGTGACTTCAGCTAACCTGGGTACCATTCAGCAAATCATCCGGTTGGCTCATCGTCTCCCTGATCAGGAAGTTGAGCAGAACAAGCTGCCCAAGCGTATTAGCGCTACTACTACTTCTGATGCTCCCAGTGATAACAAGTGGGATGGAAATTCGGGCAAGGGTTCTACTTCAGTTCAGTCTCAGTCCCAGCAGCGAAAGACAGATGAGTACAGGAGCCCCAGTCAGCATTCTTCTGGGAATCAAGGTCAGGGTGGATACAGGGGAAATCACCCTAAGTGCCATCGATGTAATTTGCACCATAGCGGGGCGTGCAGCAAGGGTCGTTGTCAGAGATGTAACAAGCCTGGACATGAAGCCAAAGATTGCAGGAGCTCACGTCCTGCGAATCAGAATCGACAACAGCAGCCACAAGCTCCACAGAACCAACGGCAACACCAGCAGGGTAATAAGGGATGTTACTAGTGCGGTGCTGAGGGCCACTTCAAGAGGCACTGTCCACAGCTGAACCAGAATCAGGATCAGAACAACAACCAAGGAAACGGGAACAACAATGGAGGCAACAATGGATGCAACAACGGGGGTAACAATAATGGCAATGGCGCCCGAGGTCGTGCCTTCGTGATTGGTCAGGGTGATGCAAGGAACGATCCCAACGTTGTGATGGGTAAGTTTCTTCTGGACGACTTCTTTGTTACTGTTTTATTTGATTCGGGTGCCGATACTAGTTATGTGTCCTTAAAAGTTAGCCAAATGCTTAAGCACACTCCAACACTTTTGAACACCAAACACACGGTAGAACTAGCAAACGGTAAAAGTCTTGAAGCCACACACATAGTTAAGGGCTGTAACCTCGTCTTAGCTAGTCAGACCTTCTCTATCGATCTTATTCCTGTCGTACTTGGTAGTTTCGACATCGTTATTGGGATGGATTGGCTATCTCAACATCAAGCGAAGATTTTCTGCAAAGAGAAAGTCGTCCGTATTCCTCGTTCTGGTGAAGAACCACTCGTAATTCGCGGTGACAAGAGTGGTGCTGTTGTGGGCATCATCTCTTTCCTTAAGGACCAGAAGTGTTTGCGAAAGGGCCACACTGCTATCCTAGCCCTCGTTTCTGATACATCCTCGGAAGAAAGGAAGATAGAAGACATACCTATCGTACGTGATTTTCCTGAGGAATTACCTGGTCTTCCGCCTCATCGTCAAGTCGAGTTTCAAATCGAGCTAGCTCCTGGAGTAGCGCCTATAGCTCGAGCACCTTATCGCTTAGCCCCATCAGAACTAGAAGAATTATCCACTCAATTGCAAGACCTCTTGGACAAGGGTTTTATTCGCCCTAGCTCTTCGCCTTTGGGAGCTCCAGTGTTATTTGTGAAGAAGAAAGACGGTACCTTCAGAATGTGTATTGACTACCGCGAACTCAACAAGGTGACCGTGAAGAATCGTTATCCTCTTCCACGCATTGATGACCTATTCGACCAGTTGCAAGGGTCGAGTTTCTATTCCAAGATTGACCTGAGGTCAGGTTACCATCAACTGAGAGTCCGAGACGAGGATATCTCTAAAACAGCATTCAGGACTCGTTATGGGCATTACGAGTTTCTGGTTATGCCTTTCGGATTGACGAATGCACTTGCGGTCTTCATGGATCTCATGAACCGAGTGTGCAAGCCTTACCTGGATAAGTTTGTCATAGTTTTCATCGACGCTATCCTGATCTATTCAAAGAGTCAGGAAGAACACGAGCAACACCTGAGGCTTATTTTGGAACTTCTTCGAACAGAGCAGTTGTATGCCAAATTTTCGAAATGTGACTTCTGGCTTCGCGAAGTCCACTTTCTAGGCCACGTGGTAAACAAGGATGAGATTCATGTAGATCCATCCAAGATTGATTCGATCAAGAACTGGCCTGCACCCCATACACTAACAGAAATCCGCCAATTCTTGGGTGGCAGGATATTACAGACGGTTTATCAAGGATTTCTCAAAGATTGCGCAACCTCTCACTTCGCTGACTCAGAAGGGTGTCACCTATCGTTGGGGTGATGTACAGGAGTCCGCATTTCAGTACTTAAAAGATAGACTTTGTAGCGCGCCTATCCTCTCATTGCCTGAAGGCAAAGATGATTTTGTGGTTTATTGCGACGCTTCCATCCAAGGACTTGGTTGCGTGTTGATGCAATGTGACAAGGTCATTGCCTACGCATCGCGCCAACTTAAAGTTCACGAAAGGAACTACACTACGCACGACCTGGAATTGGGAGCAGTTGTTTTTGCACTTAAGATATGGAGACATTACCTGTACGGTACCAAGTGCACCATTTACACCGATCACAGGAGTCTCGAGCATATCTTCAAGCAAAAGGAGTTAAACATGCGACAA